>JACSYO010001521.1:540000-622500 GCA_016806645.1 Ophiodon elongatus
AAAGTCCATCTTGAGGCTCCGTCTTGAAATGCAGAGTTCAAAGGAGGCAGCCTTGGAACTGGGGCACAGTGTCCACAATGGAAAGGTTTCATCCTGCTGAAGGCATGAATGTGAGATTAGATTTGTACCTGTCTACTGTTGTAAATTGTGGCCTTGTGGTGGCCAAAAGAAAAATCATTGGAAAATATGTAGGCTTCATTCTCTGAGGACCATGATTGTCTTTTCAAAAATGCATTGAAAACCCTCCATATTGTTGAGATATTTATGTCTGGACCAAAGTGGTGGAGCGACCAACTGACAGAATTGACATTGCATTCCCAAAAATAACTTGCTCAAGATGCAAGCGACCACCTGATTTTACATATATCAACAAGGAGATGTGAAGAAACAGTTTATGGTGACATGCATGCTTACAGATACCACCACATATATGGCACTATTAGTAAAAGAGAGGATGCTATTTCTGCCCAGAATACTAACTGGGAATGCTTTCAAATTGAATGTTATTCAAGGTGACAGAAGAAAGCAGGAATGTGGTGAAATGACTGCAATTGACTTTGCCTTCCAAGAATAAAACAACCACAATTCAGTGTGAAAATTTTATAAGAAAAGTCTGCTCTTATAAGTCACCTTTTAATCAAAACTAAATAACACACACTTGGATGTCACCAATCAAGTTATTATTCTCATGGTGCTCTAATGACACTTGTTCATTATGAAAAGACATGAATCTAATTTCTTAAATATTTGTCTCAATTAAATCCATTATTTGAGGGAAAGAAAATAAATTATGTTGATGTCTCTTGGCTTTTAAAGGTTATAAGTAGAACAACACCTGCTTCTGAGAGTCTCAACTGCCAGCCTTAAAAGAAACAATGGTAATAATTGTAAATGTCACATAATATGCTCATTTTCAAGTTCATATAATATTTTGGGAGTTTACTGGAAAATGTTTACTTGCTTCAATGTTCAAAATATATATATTTTGAGCATTTGCTCAATTGCTGCAGCACCTATATTCACTCTCTAAAACAACAGTTCGTTTTTGTGACTGTCTCTTTAAGGCCACTCAAAAATCCCAGTCTGCTCTGATTGGTCAGTGTTTTAGGTTGTCAGCATCTGCGGCGCAGTTGCCTGCGATATTTCAGCATGACCAGGTCAGCCATAAGGACGAAACAACAATGGAGGAGAAGGAGGTAGATTCACTAGGTATTTTGTGGGTGGAGATGGTCCCCTAGCTGGAGGTGGTGCTATGTTGAACAAAGCTCCATCAGGAGCTGCAAATCTGACCGGGGACACATTTAGGTTGGAAAACCATGAAAAAGTGCATATTATGTGACATTTGAGTGCAATTAAAGACACTTGGTAGAGGGTTTTCCATGTTTAACCTATGTGTATGAGAAAGAAGAAAAGAGAGGTCAAAGTTCAAAAGACATATATTTGGATGGACATTCAATTCATTCATTGCATCTGTTTCAGGAAGTCTCCTCTGAATAAGAAATGACATGGCATGATTTAATGTAAGGTGTAAATGTAGTTGGCATGCAATCAGAATGTGTTGGATTAGTCAGACTATTTCTGCAGGTGGTTTAGCTCACATTGTGATTGGATCTCAGGCACAGTTAAAAAGGTGTTAATACTGTACATCCTTCTTGAATTAGTAAAAAAGTGGCCCCTCAGTGGATCTGTCCTGAATACCAGACTTGGATGTATTGTAATCACAATAACTAATCACTCGCTGCATCCGCTTTGCAAACATTGTGTTTTTCTGTGAGGCTTGACCTTTGGACTGGACCTGTGCAAGTACCACACCTTTTCTTTGAGCCACTATAGCAGACCTGGGCATTGTACGGCCCGCAGGCCATACCCGGCCCTTTGGCTGTCGCTGTCCGGCCCGCGGGAGGTCAATGGGAAATTAGGAATAAAACGTAAATAAGTGTACATGATGCACATTATACAGATGCATTGCTTTTATTTTGAAGGCGACGGCTGCTGTTTTTTTTTCTCAATTTCCGTACGTTGGTACGTTGGTGAGTGTGTGCGATCAGCAGCGTCACTGTGATGTGTTGAACTGAGTTTACAGGAGATGTGAGTTAGCTGTCAGCCCTAAAAAATGAATCAACAGATTGATACAGAGAGTAGAGTTTTTAACTAAACATGGACTTCTAAGTATTTATTTACTGAAGTCAAAGGTAAAGCCGTGTGCTCAGTTTGTGGAGAACAGGTCGCAGTGTTTAAGGATTACAATGTGAATCGCCATTATGAGACAAAACATGCGGAGCAATACAACAATACTCATTTTTGGTTTAGAAGATGTTTCTCTTTGGATCTACCTCCATATGTAAACAAACATTCTCCGTGATAAAGTTTAACAAATACAGATACAGATCCTCTCTCACTGACGATCGATCACCTGTCAGCTGTCCTTCTCATATCCACCTCAGACATTCTACCTTCTCATATCCACCTCAGACATTCTACCTTCTCATATCCACCTCAGACATTCTACCTTCATATATCCACCTCAGACATTCTACCTTCTCATATCCACCTCAGACATTCTACCTTCTCATATCCACCTCAGACATTCTACCTTCTCATATCCACCTCAGACATTCTACCTTCTCATATCCACCTCAGACATTCTACCTCTCATATCCACCTCAGACATTCTACCTTCTCATATCCACCTCAGACATTCTACCTTCTCATATCCACCTCAGACATTCTACCTTCTCATATCCACCTCAGACATTCTACCTTCTCATATCCACCTCAGACATTCAGCCTGACTTCAGAGCTTCGTTCAAGCCCAACACAGACAAGAGTTCTCACACTGAACTGGAAAACAGAAAATTAAGTAATTGGATTACAAAATTTGATTGCAGAAACTTGATCCCAGTCAGTGTTTTATAATATATGGATATTTAATATGTATATTTGTTTGGATCATTATTCCTGCTGCAGATGTTTAAGGTGGAGCTTATTTTAACTCCTTTATACACTGTTGTTCAGTTTGGGAAGTTAGGATGGGTTTGAAAAATTGTTTCTTTAAAATTGTAATGTGTAAAGTAACTCATAACTAAAGCTGTCAGCCAAATGTAGTGGAGTAAAAAGTACAATATTTCCCTCTGAGATGTAGTGGAGTGGAAGTACAAAGTTGAATAAAATGGAAATACTCAAGTAAAGTACCTTGAATTTGTACTTAAGTACAGTACTTAAGTAATTATACTTAGTTACATTCCACCACTGATCATGATATTCACTCTTACCACTCGCAGCTTATCAAAACCATACAATGTACTGCTTTTTGTCCGGCCCTCCACAACAGTCCTTGTTTCTCATGTGGCCCCTTGGGGAAAATAGTTGCCCACCCCTGCACTATAGGATGCTAAAGTCCTTCAGTCAGTGTCGGTCTACCACTTTGGTCCAGACCAAAATATCTTAATATCAAATGGATTGCAATTTAATTTTCTCCAGTCATTCATGGTTCCCAAGAATGGATCCTACTGAATTTGATGTTTCACTGACTCTTTCTTTCACACCATCAGCAGTAGAACGTTTTCACTACTCCAGTGAAATATTTACAGATATATTTTCACAGACATTCATAGCTCCCAATGACTTTTGCAATCAGAGTGAAATGGCTCAATAAGCATACTATGGGTTGATATAGTTTTTGGTACATATATGCTTTCAGGATAATTTTTTTATAAATTTGATCCCATGACTTTTTTCCAGGTCAGACCAAAATGATATGTTGTATGTAACATTAGCATTACAATGGCAATGTGAGCATGCAGCCATGCTTGCATGCATTTGGCTCAAATCGCTGCTGTGCCGAAGTAAGAATGAACTATACACTTACAGAAACATTGGTGCAATAGTCCACCATCTCTATCTCGTTCTCTCTCTCTCTCTCTCTCTCTCTCTCTCTCTCTGTCTCACTCTCAGTCATCTTGTCGGTAATTATCTGTAATAATTTCCCATATTCACAACATGTCTTATCTAACCACATATTGTGCTTGAAACCATATATATTGGCATTTAGCCTTTGAAAAAACGTTTTCACTGCAGTCAAACGATGTTACCTTCAATCAGAGGATCGGTGGTTTGATCCCCGGCTCCACTAGTCCATGTCCATGTGTCCTTGGGCAAGACACATTACCCAAATGTCTCCCGTAGCTGTGTCTACGGTGTGTGAATGTTAGCTACTCCTGATGGGCAGGTGGCACCTTAGCTCCTCCCATCAGTGTATGAATGTTAGCTACTACTGATGGGCAGGTGGCACCTTAGCTCCTCCCATCAGTGTATAAATGTTAGCTACTCCTGATGGGCAGGTGGCACCTTAGCTCCTCCCATCAGTGTATGAATGTTAGCTACTATTGATGGGCAGGTGGCACCTTAGCCCCTCCCATCAGTGTGTGAATGTTAGCTACTACTGATGGGCAGGTGGCACCTTAGCTCCTCCCATCAGTGTGTGAATGATGGCATGTAGTGTTAAAGAGCTTTGAGTGGTCAGAAGACTAGAAACAATCTATACAAGTACAGTCCATTTACCATTTAAACATCTGCATGATTGGATGGGTATGTATTTTGACTTTTGATAAATAATTATGAAAGGGGTGCTCTTTTTTTGCCTGAGCACAAAGTAGTTAGCTCTGGATTGAACATTGTATTCAGGACTTTGAACACCACTAACTGTAATGCCGTGGCATAGATTTCTCAAAGCCTCAGCTTTCGAAACTGACTAACTGTACAGTTAGATACCACTGGAGATAAGTGAGAAACAATGTTTTATGATAGTGGGTAACTGAGCTATTATACGAGACGATTTCTTTGTGTTGAGGAATATTCCACTAGACTGTTCCTTAAAGCCTTTCTAAACCCCATTTGATAACCTCCATGTTTGTCAAGACAAATCAAGTTGTACAGGTAAATGATTTTGATATACTATACACAGAGCTGTTCTATTTCAAAGGCACGATTTAATGCAACTGTATGCTTACAATCTAGGAAGGGAAAAATGCACGGTAATGTACCCTTGTTTACACATATACTGTGACAAGATCAGTCTTCTAAGTTCATGTTCCCACCCAGTTCAGCATGAAGAGATGCAGTATGGTGCGTTTATTCCTCCTCTGAACTCCACAGGATGGCAACATAGCACTGCATTATTAGTGTAACCTTGATGTGGTAGCTTATAAATGTTTAGGAATGGAAAATGATGTTCCACCGCCAGTTTGGTCTGTGCTGGAACGGTGAGATAATGATTCCATTGCATGTTAATTAATGGATTGGAGTGAGTGTGTTCCATTTCCAGGTGTTGGCAGAGAAAGAGAGATATGGCTTGCTGAATGCACATGCAAAATATGAGAGGAGACAACAGGAAGTGGTCTTGGTGTCAGCAGGCTAATTCTCAATCATTCGGACTTTAAATGATTTGTATACACCTCATTGAGAGGAGCTTTGTCATGCATTCAGAGTGGTCCACAGACTCTCTGATTAAAAGCTGAATATGAGCAATCACCAGACAGTGAGTGTGACCTGGTTTAACCCCCAAGTCATCCCAATTCAGTGAGTATGAACCGACCTCTTAGCCGTCAGAGACAAGACGTGGCAGTGGTTCCTTATTGCATCTCCTTGTGTTCTACTACTCTACATCTGCTGGTGCTTTGACTGGAGAGCTAAGACGGCTAAGTTCACCCCACAGAGAGCTTCTGCTAGCTTTTAAATGATATCTCTACAAAGAGAAATAATGACATTTTTACAAAACTGATTGAGAGCTGTCATGAATGTATTTATATATATATATATATATATATATATATATATGTATATTTGTATATATATATATATGTATATTTGTAGGAGAATGCACGGAAAATCATTATTACATTTTGGTAAGATACCATACAAACTATTGTATGAGGATACATTGGTTTGTGTAAGAGTGAGAGAGAGAAAGAGTGAGAGAAGGAAAAAGAGAGAGAGAGAAGCCTCTCCAAAATCTTTTCTCTCATTATTCCTATTCGGTTAGTAGTTTATCAGGAAGTCCCTCGCTTTCTCAGAAGCCTGGCCAATCCCTCTCCTTGTTTTCCACGTTTTCTACAAATTCTCTTTTTATTCCATGGCAACAGACAACTCTCTTCTGGCATTTGAACCATTTTCTATTCTTATTACTCTCAAACCAATTTAGTTTCCTTTAATTAAAAAATCGACCTATAGTATGGCTCTTTGCACATAGCAAAAAGAAAAAAAAAGAATTTATTTTCAAAATATGAGTTTTCAGTCGCACTACATTGAAAAGTGTCATATTCTCAGAGTCCTTCAACAATCCAAATGCAGTTGAGGCTGTTCAAATATGACAAGAAGACAATTCAGGGTCTTCAAAGAAAACATTAAAATGCTGGCCATGAGTGGCTTTAATAAAGAAAATAAATAAATATGCCATCAATAATCCACATCTGTTACAGTTTTTAAGCCTCATTTTGCAGACAGTAAACATTCCCCACATGTTTATTAGAGGACAATGCCAGTTGTTAATTACAAAAGAATAATTACAAAATGAGCAGTGAGAGGTTTGTTCAGGCCACTGAGGGCCGTGATAAATGAACATGCAGGTTTTCATATCTGTGTGACTCTGCTCTGTTTGCCATTTGAAACCATTGTAATAGCGCCTGTTAATCCGCTCTCGGCATCATTATGCTTCTCGGTCGGCATTCTCACAGCCGTCTTCAACCAGTTTTGGACGGTCAAATACAAACAAGACTTTTGCATAATTGATATTTCATGGTTTGGCACTTAATGAATATCTCATCAACACAGATGACCCGTGCACACTCACATGCACTCTCTCTCACACACACACACACACACACACACACAGATTTATATATACGCACACAGCAGGACATTCCTTCAGAGGAGAGCTGATAAAGAAAGAGAAGCTGGAGTTTTGAGGGAAACAATACCAAAAGAAAGACACACAAAGCACACACATGTACATACTTTGAAATTCAAAATATCTTTTATTTTTATCAACTTGTATTGTTCTAATATGGCTGCTTACATTGGTTAGTTTTATAGTCAATGTCAAGGACACTCTCTGTTATAGTGACTTGTGTTTCATCTGTCATTGCTGTAATATTGCTATAATGCGATGGCCTTCTCTCCAAGTCAAGTCAACTTAATATTTATTCAAGTCCATTCTCAGCACACAAGACGTCTCAACACACTTCACAAATGCAGTATAGCGAGGTATAGCTGTTCTGATTACACAACCATGGATGAATGTAGTTTTTTATTATTTTATTTTATTTTATTATATATATTTAGTAAGCTTAGCAATTATAGTTTTCATCTATTTTTTTGCCCTATATATACAAGCTGATACCACATGTTATTCCTCAGAAAGCACTTTTACTCAATAGTGTAACGTTTTCCTATGGAGGTGAATAAATAAAACTAACACTTTTTCATAATAAAAAAAAAGAAACACATCCTGATAGAGGATCCTCCTCTGTGTCTCTGCTGAAGGTTTCTTCCCTTTTTCTCCCCTTAAAGGCTTTTTGGGGAGTTTTTCCTGAACTGATGAGAGGTTCTGGGACAGAGGATGTCGTATGTGTACACATTGTAAAGCCCTCTGAGGAGAATTTGTAATTTGTGATTATATAATTATATTATGGCTATAGAAAATAAATTGAATTGAATCTGAAGATCCACCAACATACTAAGGTACGGCCTACGTGCCCTCAATGTTAGCTACAGCCCTGTGCACAGCACATGAGGACTTATTATATATTAACTATCAAAGTTCATTCTTAACTTTGGAAATATAAAAAAGTCTGACAATTCCAAATCAAGGACCACTTAGAGCTTTTTGCATCAGGCGAAAAAGCATTTTGTTGATCTTGTATTGTGTCCGTGGTGACTGGGAGAGGATGTGACTACGGACCTGACACACAGAGGGAGGATGCATCAAATTAACAGTGGCTTTTTGACATCACCTCTCAAAGGCAAGATGAGAGACACACAGGAAACAATTATTGTTAAATGGCTCATGTTGAACCCACACTCACATACATGCACATACACACACACACACACGAGGAGCAGCAGCCAATCAGAATAGATGAAGCTGCTCTCCTGATGTCGTTTACATAATGATACAATCACTTAAATAAGCTGCCCTCTGAGAAACTACTGATGACATTGCACACTCACATGCACTCACAGCCAATGGCAAGGAGGTAAAGATGACTTCCAGGTTATTCATTTTATTTTTATATTATTTCATTTTTTCTGTGTATGTGAGAGAGAGAATTCCCTGGATTACTGGAGTGTTACTGTGGCCAGTGAGAATACGCTCTATTGAACCATGTCACCAAGAGAGAGACAGAGAGAGAAGCACTGAGCAGGGGGATGATCAACATAGACACAACATAGACAGTAGGAGAAAGAGCGAGAACAGGAGTGACCAATGGGAAAGTCTACAGGGAACAAATGAAAGACGGGACAAAAGGACGTGGTGGAAAGAGAGGAGCTGGGAGGGAGAAAAGAACCTCTATCTGCATCTGTATATGTGTGTGTGAGGGATTTATTTTTCTATTTATCGAGGGGGAGTGAGCTGAGATCCATGCTCAGATGTAGAATCTCACACTTCCATGCGTTCACACTGGGAGCTGCCCACTAGTACAACCACAGTGTTGGACTGGTACTACGGGCCACTGAACAGACCTCTGGGCTCACAGGCAAACTGAGAGATTGTTGGCACAGTTGAGGGGGGGGAGGGGTCTTGATCATATCGCAGCATAGTGACCACTCTATCTTTATTAATGTCCTAACATTGGGCCTCATGCATGAACCCCTGGTATGAACAGAGTCATTTTTAAGCGGCTTGTACAAATGATTTAAGAGACTTTGGCACAGCTTTTCATGTGTTTATATATTTAACATAACTTTTTTAAATTACACTTCATAATAATGTTTATATGATCCTGTTTGACTCTGAAATTCGAATTATAGGCTAATATAATTCTGAATGTGTTTATATAGCCTAATTGAATCACCATTCTTTTAAATTGGCTATTGATAACAATGAATAATGCTACAATGGCCATATGAACATTTCAAACTGCAAAAGCATTTAATTCACCGCCTCTTGTTGCAGTTTTCGATTGAGTTGCTGGTCCCTTATTTTAGTGGCTGACTTTGTTAAACATGATAGACTGAATGGATCTGTGAATGCAGGACTTGGATACCGGACTCACGTTCAGGACCCGTAGCCTTATATAAACAACACAGGACTTTCACCCACAAGACCAGTACAAACACCGCCCGTCCCCCAGTGGTGTGACGTGTTGTGTTTGTGATACTTTTCCTAAAGCTAACTAAGTGCTTTTGTTGCCTGAAGCTAACTGTTCGTAGTTATTTAGAGCCCAACCATGATCTTTGGCTCACTGCTCTGGAGTTGCTGAGCGCCACGTGTCGTTTTCCTCACGCTTTTTTAGTGCACTGAATGCCTTGATTTGAAAAAATATATTTCTTTATTGTGGTGACTTTTTCTGGAAACCCAGGAGGCAAATAGTGTTGTACTTGAGATTTTGGGTAAGTTCATTGATTTAATTTATCTATTATTGCTATTTGCCAAGCCACAAAAAAAAAGACACCAAATAAGCTGTTCAGACAACAAAAGGCTGGGTGGTGCTCCAAAAGCTGCACAGAGATGGAGGTTACACTTTTGTTAAGCCACACACAAAGTTATCAAGCATTACCAAAGTAAACCTTCAAGACTTTCAAACTTTAATTTTCCCTCAGCAACATTGAGTTGTTCTATTTTTTCTGCGGTGAAGACTACTTTGTATTAACACAAATCTCCCTACATCAATAAAATAAACAACAGCTCAATAAGGAATGTACTCTGCCAGAAACATTCCTTATATTGTTAGCCTCTGTGCAGTGCAATATTTGGTGTGAATTATAGCTAATGCATATCTCATTATTATAAGATATGATTGGAGAACACTTGCATAGATGCCCCATGATCACTAACCGTGATCAGAACTTTACAGACGAGTCTGGTGATATTCTATATGCTTATTGTCAAATTATAATCATGAAAAGACCAAAACCAATAGTGATCATTCTAGCAAGTGGTGCCAGTGTATCTGAAGCCTGACCCTAGCTGATTTCCCAGATTCTTCCATGGAGCTCCTTTGTTGTCCGAATTCTATTAAAAACACATCAATAAGCCACACTGTTGCACTGGGTGACATGTTCCTTTATTACCATGGACACAAGCACTGCAGTTTATTGCCTTATTACCGTATTGCTGCTGTAAATAGCAGCACCTAATGTGTATTAATATGCAGCTGAAAACATCAACAACAACAACTGCATTGTGTCCTCTGACAGTATTTGAGTAGTGTTTGTTAAAAACTGCAGAGTCCATCTGTTTTGGAAAATTACTCCTTTCTTTTAAATATGAAACTAATTTGTGAGTCATTTTTCAGTTAGAATGAACAGACTTGGGGCTGAGTGCTGTAGATTGGGTAGGGAAGTCTGTTAGTGTTGAAAGACAAACTAACATATTGTTGGATTTGCTCTCATGAGATTTGCTGACAACAATACCAAGCATGTTGGTATGCGTAGTCTCCCCTCGGCTCCACAGCGCTGTGTCAGCACCAGATCTGCCCCCACGTCATTCTGGGAGGGGGGTACGAACACTCTGGCTTGTTTGTATTTCTTTAAACCAATCACCCTCGTCTTAATAAACTTAATTATTAACTTTAAACTCCAGATCATTTTAAAGCTGGGCTAAATGAGAACTGTGGGCTATTACATTATTTAACCTTAAATAATACCTACTAAAAATTAAATGAAAATATATATTACCACACTATTAGAAAGTAGTCTGGCCATTCATTTTAATGCAGCAAGTTGTGTTATTCAAAAAAAAATCATAATATTATGCCTGACTAATATCTACGCATTGTGTTCAACAACAAAGTACATTCATAAATAAATATGGTTTTAGTGAATAGAAGTTTCTTCATTTTCTTTCTAATTTAGTGCAGCAGACTTCAATAAAGGGCTCTCATTATTTGACAATCTGTCTTAAAAAAATGGATTTGTCGAATATAACATTGATTATTAATCCATTTGAATAGATCTTTTCCGAATGAAGTCGAAGGTGACCTTGGAATCATTTGAAAAACTTTTTATCATCTCTTAAATTTGTCCACGCATAGCGGTATTGTTTACATGCAATACACGATGTAATTACACTAATCACCGAAAACAGGTTGAAAAACTCATTCATTATGCATGCATGCACTTATTCTAATTACTGGCTTGGCTCTCGGATCTGATGCACATGTTTTGACTTAACACTGGAGGCTCAGGCTATTGTTATTGTAAGTTTGGAATTTTGGAATTTAAATAACTTACAGATTTTCGTTGGATCGTCCCACTCTCTGAGCAACCCATTGTAGTTAAATATCACGTAAACAAAATCCACATTTATGCTGCAGTCAATGAACTTCAGCTGTACGAAATGGGAATCATGTCATCAGGTTTAGCTTGTCAAGATAATTCAGCTTTTTTACTTCTGCATGTACTATTTAGCCACCTGTGATGATGATGATGATGATGATGATGATGATGTGTGTGTGTGTGTGTGTGTGTGTGTGTGTGTGTGTGTGTGTGTGTGTGTGTGTGTGTATGTGTGCTTGTATGTGTGTTTATGTGTGTTTATGTGTGGCAGAGAGAGTGAGAAAGAGAGTGTGTGTGTATGCATGTGTGTGTCTGGTGTCGCTGATGATGAGGGTAAGCTGAAATAGCTCAATTTAACCCTGCAGACACAGCGTGCGTGCGTGCGTGCGTGCGTGCGTGCGTGCGTGCGTGCGTGCGTGCGTGCGTGCGTGCGTGCGTGCGTGCGTGCGTGCGTGCGTGCGTGCGTGCGTGCGTGCGTGCGTGCGTGCGTGCGTGTGCACATTGTTTGTCCATTCAGCCGTACTCTTATTTCAGCTGACACCAAACTCCTAGAATCTGTCAAACCAATTATTATCACCAATATCGGTTTACAAACACACTCACACATACACCATACTGTACACAGATACAAAAAATCACTGTCTCAAATATTTTGTTCTCACAGACAATGAGAGAAAGACTGTGTGTGTGTGTGTGTGTGTGTGTGTGTGTGTGTGTGTGTGTGTGTGTGTGTGTGTGTGTGTGTGTGTGTGTGTGTGTGTGTGTGTGTGAGAGAGGGATATATTAAGAGAAAGATGGACATGGAAACAGAGTGGAGGGCTCCCTGTGCTGCACTCTGTCCTTTCATCATTTTAATCCACTATTTAAGATGTCTGTTTGACTAGCCTGTAGGCACAGCACATTAGCATGGATTTTTTACGAGGTGTTCTGTTACTTGAGAATAAAATCCTCCACTGTTCATACATTTTTTACAGACGTGGGTATTAGAAGTCTGTTGACAATGCACGAGGCCACTGTGTTGCACTTATTGATCAGGTGCTCGAGGAGAACAAGACTTAAAGGCCAGTGAGAACCGACAGTAATCCATCCATTTTCTGCCCTAATTCTGTAGCTGCACCCGCCCGCCTGTTAATGTCGCGCTCTATCGTTCCTCATGCGCCTCAGACTTGGCGGTGCTGACTTTCATCCTCCTCTGCTCTACTCAAGCTCTAAGCTAAAGCAAAATGAAATCAGAAGTCAAGTGCCCAAAGATGGAAAGGGACGATCACATTCATTTTAACAACATGACAAATAATGACATGTACTTTTACCCACTATGTCTGTTCCAGTATAAATTAAGGGAATATGTTTAGTGCAGAGAACATGTGCATGAAACATAGAATATGAAGTCCCCCATTTTGATGAAATCATGATGACTACAGGAATCAAATATATTCAGTTTTTTATTTCACACTTTTATTTTTTTAAAGATTTCATTCACACTTTAAGGAATCTACATCCTTTTTTTGTGGAACAAGGCCTATTTTTCAGAGCTTTTTGCACAGTGAATAAAGACATCAACCAATCACATTGTGCAGACATATTCGAAGCATACACTGTAGTGTACACAACATGGAAGCTCTGTAGTCTGAACCAAGATAGTTCACTTTATTACTCCTTTCAACCAGATCCACTCCTTCTGTTCTTACCTTTCACAATAGAAACCTGAAACATATACACTGTGTAACTGTTGACAAGAGGAAACCCAAATTCATTCAGAGCATTGTGTGAAAAGGAAACTCAATAACTTCCCCTACAGTAGCTTCGGTTTACCTCAGACAGACTGCCAGATGTGCTCTGGGTCAAGAAGATCCTGGTAATTGGTCGGGATGGTGCTGCAAATCTCTAATGTCTACACCATATTATGGTTGGGGGATTTTCAAGATCATCAATTCCAGAAACATCTCATGGTACAACCCCTCACCACTGCTCCAGAACAAATGCACCAATACAAGTCTGAGAATTAAACACACCATTTCTGCTGGATGAGCCGGAAAGGCTGCAGGCAAGCAACCCTTTACTGACTATTAGCCATGCAGACACATTTACATTTCGACTTAATGTCAAGCAGTTTCCCTCCAGATGCATAAGTGCTTTGATTGTGTGGAGTGTGGAGCTGATTTAGTATTTGTGTATTTGTTTATTGAGGCAGAAACATTAAGCCTGAGCGACATAAAACTGAGAAGCACTCAGTGTCAACTTTGTCATATCAAACATGTGTACCAAATGTGCAAAGTTTTGATTTAGGTTTACTGCTCGCCACCATCATTGTCAGCTCCCAGAACCAGTCAATCCACATTTTGTCTATGAACAATGAAGCCTTGGTGGAGCTAAGGTGAGGCAAGCACATTGCACACAATAAAAATTGTATTATTGTGTTCGGAGAGAAGTTTTCTTTCTTTTTCTCATGGCCATGAAAGGAACTTATGTTCCTCAAAGCATTTACAATTACTTCCACATTGAGCCACTGTGATGTCCTGCTTGGTTAAAACCCACTGCAACATTCTTAATTGTATAATTTACAAAGACCTTTTAGAAAAATACAAGACTGAAGCATGATGCAAACTCTTACCATCCAATAAATGATGTAAAACTCTGTTCATGTTGCCCAACTCACACAGTCCCTTTATAACTCCCTGCAGAGGAACTGCCCAGGGTATCACCTGGGACAATTCCCATATCCAATGTCCTTATCCATATCCGCTATGCTATGTCCCGGATTTCCCTGCTCTATGACAGGGAGACATCTTGAGTGAAGGGGAAATCACCTGTCAGAGGACGGTCACAGGACAGTGAACTCTGGGGCTACTCCTGCTCTGTGAGGAGCACTGCCACCAAGAGGGATGCTAAACTGATAAGTCACCGTTATTTCTTTACTCCCTGAGCATGTGGTGCCAGCTTTAGCTGCTCTGCTGGGTCATGTAATGCGTCAAAGAATCGGTCAAAGAACTTCATGTTCAAGTTTGGTGAGACAAAAAAAGTTAATGACATGTTTCTGCACTTAAAACATCTTGCATGTGTGCTTACCTTTAGTCAGCAACTGTGGCTCGCTCCGACCGAGAGCTCCGAGAGCCGAGAGCTCCGAGAGCCGAGAACAGAGGGCAGCCCGGGCACGTCAGTAGACGGTTCATGTTCAAGTTCTTGTAGTTATTGGTGGTTGCTCGAAAACAAAAAACAGAGCTGGAGGGAGCATTCGTTCAGTTCTCAGAGCAAAAGCTGACAGTGGCCCCTGTGTCGGGTACGGGAAGTGATTGTGGGAGATAAGGGTACAGACAGGAGCAGTCAGACACCTATGTTTACGTTGTTGTAGGACAATTGTTTCAAAAGCTCACAGCTGATGTTTTAATTTAGAAGGTAATTTAATATTGTATAGTGCTGCTAACATGTTAACTATCATGCTTCATTTATGTTCTGTTTTCAATCTTTTAAAAGTCATTGCTACTGATAATAAGAATAAGAAGAAAAACAATAGTGTACAACCATGATACCGTGACTTTTTCTGAGATGGTAATCTTACTATGGAAATACTTTTACAACCCTATTGCTGAACTTATCAACAAATTTGGTCGACCCCCAGGTCAAGGAAAGCAGTGCTGCTGTGTGAGCTGTTCTTATCTTTCCATTGCAGTGGAAGGTCATCTGTAGCTTTTTCATGGGTTGCTTGAGATAGAAGGTATGAGCAATTAGATGACCTTTCAACTTGTTGGAAGGATTTTATTTCTTAATATCCTATCACAATGTGAGCCGGCCCACCTCAGTTTGCAGTGGGATCTGCATGCATTCACATCTGCATGAACAAATATTTTCCTGATCCAGGTAAGGTGTTCACATACACAATTACATGCCTGGAGGGAAAAGATATATACTTAATTCTTCAGTACCAATGCTCTCCACAAATTCCCCTGTCATCACATTTGAATAGTTTAAGAGTCAAACAATTAATATAGTTGCTGTCAACTCATGTGGTCCCTTTGTAGGTGATAATTCCCTCAGGAGACCTGGAAATCAATTTCCTATTTATTTGCTTCCTTCCGCTCTTTATTTGATTTTCCCTTCTTCTACTCCTGCTTTAGTTTTCAATGCAAACAAGGCCTTTTCACTTCCCTCGTCTCCCATCCTCTTTATTCTATTCTTTTTCCACTTTGCCCCGTCTACTTCATGCTCTTTCACGTACCTTTTCATCTCCTCTTCACTACCTTTTATTGTAGCTTTCCATTCTTCTCTTTCTCCATTCCTTAACCCTTTTCTGCTCTTTGTCGTCCTCTTTTTTTCCTCTTTGTTCCACGTGCTTTTGCCATTATTTCTTCCCTTTATCCTCCTACGATTTCCTTCCCCTCTGCAATTTTCTTTCATTCTCTCTCTCTTTACTTCCCTTGACTTTTCTAAGAACATTTATCTCCCCTACACTAGTGTTTTCTCAGCCTCTGCAAAAATATCTGCAAATCATAAATAATCTTGCGATTTCAGTTTATAATATTTTTTTTCAACATATGAAGCCAGTTGATTTTAAGATAATTTTAATCACTCTTCCAAGCAAGTCAATTTTGATAATGATTATGTACAATTTAATTAAACATATAGGCCTAAGCATCGGTCTTAATAAGTCGTAAAGGGACTTTCTGTGCATCACTCCTAAAGAGTAATGTGATATAAAGTCACAAAAGAAACATATGGCAGGGATAAAAGGGACAACCAATGAGTTATATACAAGTTCCTACCATATGACCACGCCACTATCCCACTCCTGAGGTCTTCTCCTAAATTTGAACTTCCTGTTGTTCTTGAGCAACTTGCCTACCAAACTGTAACGTAGCATTAAGACAACATGCAGGCTATTTAGTTGTTTTTATTCTAGATGCATTTGTTTACAATCTGCCATCCCAACTCGTGACATTATTCAGGACCCCTTGGCATTACTTTTTAAGGCACTGGGTATCTCTTGAGCGACAACTTGGTTAACTTTGTGATTTAAAACAAAACTACTTTATTAGGTTTAGGCAACAAAAAGAGGGGAAAGATCATGGTTTGGGCTGAAATAAATAGGTTTGTTATGTAACTTAATTTACAAAGTATGTTACGTAAGTTAGTCAGTAAATTCAACCTTTATTTTTTGTTTCACACAGGACACAAACAGTGGCCTCCTGTTTCTTTGTACCCTGCTATAACAATGACCTAAGGATGACATTATGACATTAGTGAAATGGGGCTTTGACATTACTATATTAGGGTGTGTCAGAAGAGATCGGAGGGACAGCACTCACACAAGTGGGAAATGTCTGATTGTAATTACCCACCGACATTACAACCCTGGGAGAAGCTAGGAGAGCAGCGGTGCTGTGACCTTTTGTTTATTGTCACCGTCAAGTGAAACGTTTCACCATTTGAAACTTCTTGAGCACTTTGGTTCATCACAGGGTTTCAGGAAACTGCTACCTAGATATCAATTACATTTCTTGTGGATATGCATGGTCCCCAGGGGAAGAACCCTGATGTTCCCGTCATCCTAACCACTAAACAGTGCCACCACTAAGGAATACCTTATGTGTCTCACATCCAAAGTAACAATAGGATTAACCAAACCATCATAATTTTGGGGTGTAATGAATAGTGTAGCCCCTCGAGGGACTTTGTAGTCCTCTTATCTAAATCTGTGTTACTGGGGACTTTATCCCAGTTTAATTGTACCAACTGGTGCATTTGAGAGCGTGTGGCTGACAGATGCTTGTGATACAGTATGCCACACAGGTCACCCACCTCCCTCTGGACTGTCCTCATGTCCGGGGAGAAGAGAGCAGAGATCATTTGGACATGTGGAGGGACGAGCTGGGGCCTCTCTGCTCCCCCGCTCAGTCCCGGCTCCGGGCTGTTGCGGAGATCCAGGAGAATTGCCCTTGCTAGTTGAAAGATAATGATGAGCCATCTGCAGTCCCAAGCGGTATGCTCTGTCCTCAAGACTGGTCCGATAACAGCACATGCACTGTTGTTGCTTTCTGCTGCGCGCCCATGAGCCTTTACGTCTCAATTAATCAGATCAATTGGCAAAATGTCTTTGTGAATAGAGTTTTGTTTCAATGCAGTTTAAAAGTTTTGTTCATGTGGTTATTTACAGTAGGCATTTATACATCTTTAGTTCTTAATATAAGCTCTTTTTGATGAAATGTTCCTGAAATGTTTGTGGAAACATTGCGATTATACTTTAAAATCAAATCTGATAATTTGTTTTGTGGAAGAGGCTGATTATTAACTTACCATCTTCCTCTCACTCAAAGCATTATTGTGTGTATGTATGAATGGATGCTATTTTCATTATCTCTTTGTTAGGCTGTCTCTATTACTCTGTGTGAGGCATCAGTTGGCATTTCTCTGTTTCCATTTGTTTTTCAAAGTCTAATTTTCTATTTGAGTGCCTCGCTTTATATCCAATCTGATCATAAATCTTTGGCAAAATATTTGCATGTTCTTGAAAATAAATTATATTTATTTCGTTGAGAAAAATATATAGAGTGTGAAAGAGAAAGAAATTACGTAGTGCTCTTTCTAAGAGGTGTGTTTGCAGTTGGACAGACTCTAGGTACAGTTTCAGCCCTAACCCGGCCACCCAGCCCAGTCTCCATGTATGTTTTCAAACCACAAATACTTTGAATGTGGACATTTCCTTTTATAATGTGGAAGTTTTTGCATTTAGTCAGAGCAAGTAACTTAATCAACATGTTCTCGCACATCCATGTCAGTGGATCTTAGCTTCAAACAATTGCACTCCATGTTCCCCTCTAGTGCTAGTTTTATACGTGTCGTAGACGACGTGTCAATAGATGCTTGTAAAATGCAAGACATTTTTTCAAAATAAATTTCCGTCTTCATGGGAAGTTAGTTTATGGCAACAAAGGTTTAGGAGAAGAGTGTTGTTGACGTTAACTTTCATGTGACTACAGAGTGACAAAAAACCCACGTAACTAACAGCATTAATGACTGACGTGACAAAATTTGCACGCAAAAAAGTTATTTGCATTTACATAGAGCAACCACAAGTTTATTTCTATAGCACATTTCGAAGATAAGCAATTTAAAATCAACATGAAATAGCATAAAAACACTGTAAAAACTACGTGTGTAACGTAGACAAAATTAACCATTCGGTATGTACATCAGTTTTTGGGTCATGTTTCAATGTGATTTCTGTACTATAGGAAAAACAAAAATAATGCAGAAAATATAAAAAAAATGTAATTTTGAAAATCTAAAACATTCAACAGTTGCTCATTGGCCATAATTCTTACTTTAACGGTTGCGGCACTGAAATACTGTCATGTTGTCAATCAAAAATCAAAAATTACAAAAATAAGACAAATGACTGTAATGTAAATGTAACCCGAGACCCCCCGTATCAGAAACACTGTATTGACCTCCCAGGCGGGTCAATACAGTGTTTCTGATCGTGTCGCGCTCCATCATAAGACTAACCTGCTGATAGGTCCTGACCTGGGCTGTAGTCAATGCTCCTTCATACACGTCAAGCACAACGGGTTAACTGAAATGCTCCGTGAAGACACATTGTGGCAAGGCTGACAACTTTGACCATAAACTTAATTCTGTATTGTCTATGATCGAGTGTGGTCATATAAATAGTGATGAATACTTCACATTAGTTATTTTTGCACAGTCTGCATCTGCAATGGCAGGCTGCCTGTGAAGAGAAGGACTCACCCTGCATTCTCATTTTATTTTGTTTGTCCAATCAACACATTGTGGTGATACCGTCGTAAATAAAATGTTTAAAGTGCTTCCACAGATGTATCCTACTTCAGGAGGACAGTGTCGGCTTACAGTAACGTTTGACACAGAGCGTTCAATGAGCTTGATTAACTGGGATGAATTAGCAGTCTTCAGGGTAAAATGTGTGCACCAGAATTTCTTTTCCGCGCGTGAGTATTCATAAACAGCTCTTCTCAGGGTGCACTGAAAGGATGTCGCAGACCGAACAAAACGTCCTGTAAGTAATGGGTCAATATGAATACGCATAACGTTACACCCCTCATAAAAACATCGTAGCTCAATGAGAGGCACGTGAACCTAGAAATGTTCGTAACAGTTACATTTCTTTATTTTTATTTTCATTCAGTACAGTGTGATGCAGACGTTTTTGAAATGTTACATATTTGTATAATGACATTAGTTTAGTTAGACTATTTGTTTAGATTGTCAGCGTGTAATTGGACTAAGAGACAGCGTGCAGTCACATGTGTTAATATGAAAGACTTTTCACTTTCTTTACTGACTGATGTAGATTCTGGTTTCCTTTAAAGTTGATAGACTTAACATAAGTGCAGATGTCAGTGATATTTTTCTTCTAAAATATAGTTTGATGAATAAAATGAGCAGTGTGAGATTTTTGTTCAGTAAGAAGAGAATTAGCATTCTTTTTGAAGGTGAACTGTTTTATTTTATACTTTTCATGAATAAATTCTTGCCTTTGTCAGAGATGGAAATTATGGTCAGAATGCACCAAATTGCAACATAAAAAAATACCACAGCACAACCTGGACACCAGTAAAAGAAGTTCAATCTAATGTATTTAATCACCAGCACCCATGTGTCCAGTGTGAAACCAAAAATAAACAATGTGTTGTTATGGGTGTTGCGTTATTATTTCAACACAAAACATTATCTTTTTTCTAACCATAAGCAAGTTGTTGCCTAAACCTGACCAATCGTTAACCTTGCGGCATTGTGCGTTTCTCCAAGCAAGATACAAAGCTGATATGAAATATATTCATGAAACTAATTTTTTGGTTCACAAAAGGTTGACATTTAACGTATCTGTTTTTTCTTGCTACTGGGTTGGTCCACTCTAACTAGAAAGCTACCGTATCAACATACCAGCCAGAATAACCACCAGTCATAACTTCTGAGAAGGTTCGAGAATGTCATGAATTGGAAAAATAAGTTATCATGTTTCAAAGCCAGATATCATCAACCCTGCGCCATTTTCAGTCCAACCAAACAACAGAAACCCGTTCTCCACTTCCTGTGTGGGCGTTAGCTTGTGTGAAAGTGTCTTAGACATGGTTGCAGTAGTGAGCTGTCACAAATATTAAACCAATCACAGCTTAGCCCTTCCACTAGATATTTACAGGAGAAAGTAGTCTTTTATTGTGTTAAAAAAGCAGTGTGACAGGAATATTCTTATTATTACCTTTTTGTATTTATTTGGTAAAACCAGAAAGTAGACATCAACAGGTACAAAAACAGTATGTAAATATTATCCGTATAGTTATTTGAGAGTCATACTGACCGATCAGAATCAGCTGCTGAATGGCCAAAACTAATAAAAAATCAATATTTTAGTTATGTAAATATTGCTGTTTACAGTCTTTAAGCAAAGCTAAGCTAACTACCTCCTGGCAGTAGCTCCATAGTTGGCGTGCAGACATGAGTGGTGTACATCTTCTCATCTGAATCTCAATAACAAGGTGAGAAAGTATATTTCCCAGACAACACGACTGAGATCGAAGCAGCAGATGATTTCTCATTGACATAATAGAAAATAAAGATATAATAATTTATTTTTGAAACATTTTGTAGCATAATTAGACATGACAAAAGGTTCACAAAACGTCATTGTCAGTTATCTTTTGTGTGATAGTTTTCAAAAAGAGATGGTTTTATTGGATTTAGGGATTTATTTAACATTAAATTATAAATGAATCCAATAGATTTTATGTCCCAGTTGCAGACAACTCAATGTGGAACAAGGTTTGGATTCTTAATGAGCAAAGGACAGATTTCCACTATGACTTGGATGAATATTATCCTTTGCTTGACCATATAGTTTTTTGCTAAAAGCTTGGGACATGCAGTTCTCATTAGTTCCAATAGGATAGTTATGTTACATGTAGTTGATGCCTTTAAGATTCCTGAGGTTCAAGTCATTGGTTTTTTGGGATCAGACTTGTTGTCGGTGGGTGTTATTGCTTCATGCTGACACTTTTGTCACGACAAGAGCAAATCATTTCCACATACAGTGCAGCTTTTTGACTGTACTGACAATGTTGACTAGAGAAGGCCGATACTGTAGAAGAAGAAAGCCTCTCGGTTCCTTTGTCTTCCATCAACAACAGCTTCTAAAGCCAACGGCTGTAATTATTTCTCACCTTGTGTTTATTTATTGTATTCAGAAACAACAAGATAGATTCAAAAGAAATTCATTCTCTTCAAAGGAAATTGATTGTTTTCCAAGAAAAGACAATCTGCTTCATCTTTGGCTGTATAGCAGTCAAGGGCAACAAATGGCAACACAGGGCAAACTTCTGTGAGTGGGCCCATTTCTGTGAGTGGGCATGTGAGTGTATTTATCTAGTTGATTATACAACTATAGGCCCACTCTCCCTACCTATACATGACATATGTATGTACTGTAGCGCAAAATTCCATTTGCTAGGCAGAATTTTCACTTATCTAGAAACAACACACAATACTTGTTTATGCTTTTTCATGTAATCCTGCACCTTATTTACATTCAAAACCACAAAAAAACGAATTTGTACCTGAAACTCTTTCCAGATTACTTAAGAATTGTAATATAGCCTAAAATAATTAGGCTTTGCTATTTATTCTTTATTGTCACTTAAATGTGTTTACCATAGTTTTTTTTCTGTGGACAAATCAGACAGTACAGTTTTAAACGTAAAGTTCTCTGTACAAGGGCTCTCCAATAAGTGCAACAAAACCACAAAACAAGTCAACAATACAATAACAATATTATTTTCCACCCATTGTACCACAGCTTTTATTTGTTTTTACTTTTTCTCCCCTTTTGCATCACAGCAGGTCATACCATTGTATTAAGACTGAAGCAGCCAATCATATAATTCTTCCAGATTTGTATTTGAATTGAGAGCAACAATATAATTGCTAAAGAGGAGACTCGTAGTGATATTCCATAATTGCCATAGTTCCTCTGAACAGGCGGACATCTCTCCCTCTTTCTTCTAACCACAGGTCTACTTTCACATGTATTAACTGCTGGTTCGATCCTCTGCCTTCTTACATAGTGCTCAATGAATCACCACATTTGCATGCAAACACGATTGCTTCTTATTTTGATGAAGAACAGGTGAATTGAGTCTTTTGAACATGAATAAAGGGATTATGATCTTCTGTATGCGAGTAGGTACAAAAAACAAAGATAATGAAGTGCCCGTCATCCCGAGCTCAAACTTTGTGAGGCATTTTGACACTCTTGTTAGCATGAAGAATGTCACCAATAATGTTTACCTGATGTGTACATGTATTATGTACTATTATGTATTATTATTTTTGTGGGTGTACATTTTGGCCATGAAGTGCACACGAACCCATGGCAGTGCAGTCTGGATCCCCTTGTTTGGGTCTTTTCAGATTGAAAATGTTTATTGGTTTCTTCAACCAATATTTTAAGTCCATTAGCAAAAAACATCTTTTGCACTCCCGATCCTCAGTCATGTTCAAGACTTGCTACAAACATCCCAGCATCACATCTAAATTGTCTGCAGTACATTCCGATGAATTCATCTGTGGTTAATTCGCAAAATCTTTCTGCCTAAATTTGCATTCACGATTCTGCACAAAAAGTTGCCCCACAGGGCTCGACATTAATACTTGCCTGGGGCAAATAAACTCTGTGATCGGGTAAGTGGAATAACTGATTGTCCGATCAGGTGAAAAAAATTGTGAAAAAATGACTTTGATCTTCATTATATTCAGTAAATATATGCGATCAGCAGATCTGCTACATTGTGAATGACAAATCTGTTGAAATCGGCAAGAGGAAAGCTAGCTAACATGAGCTGTTAGCTGTTAGCAGCTGGTTGGCGGTCCTTGAACTGACTAAATCAGACACATAGGCCTTTTTTAGATTAACTCATCCCATCATGCTGCACACAATCTCTCTAGTTCAGTCCTTTCAATGGAGCTAACAGCTAATATATGGAGATTCCATTCACTAACATTATGGTGCGTTCAAGCTCAGTGAACAGTAAAAGTGAGTATTGGGCGAAGGTCAATTTAAACGGTATGTGTTCAAATCTAATCCTCTAAGATGCAGTTTTGGTGAGAACCTTGAACAAATACAGTAGTTTGTAGATGTTTTTCACAGCAATATAAAATAGATATTAGAGAGAGAATTATAACCCTGGCAGCTGATGATACATAATTAAAACTACTAATTCCCCAAAAGCAAATATTTAAATACAATTCAATCATTTATTTCCAAATCATTTGAATTGTGTTTTTATGCAAATAACTACTATAGAAGACAATAACAGGATAACATTAAGATTAATTTTACATTTATTTTGCAGTCGATTTTCTGTTGATTTTATATTTTTAGGAATGAGCCTACATTTTCTATTTCAGACAATTAATTATCAGGCAAAAAAACATCTAAGCTACTAGCTTGAAGCTTAATGTCAAGCTCTTCCCCAGCAGCAAGACAGGGTCATGGAGGAGACACCACCACCAACATGGAGTAGGCTGACACTGACAGTGCAGTGCTAAGTAATGGCCTAATCACAGAGGACCTGTCTTATGTCTTCTACTGCTAAGCTGTGATCATTGCAGAGGTCATCAGTGATAATGTTACACTGCAAAACCTTTTACACGTGTGTGTGTTTAAGGGAGAGGTGGATGTTTCTCTGTCAACAGTGATATAGTCTGCTGTGCATGTATGTCTCTGCATTTAAAGTACTTGTGCAGACACTACTATACACACTCCTCCATTCTCTTGCTGTCTCGCACTGGTGTGCTGACACACTCACATACACACACGCAAATTCACACTCACAGTTTGATGAGCGCATGATGTGTGAGACCTGCCAGTGACCCAGAAGAGTGAAGTGAAGCACTTTGACAGTCAGAGTGTGTCTGTGTGTCATTGTGTGAGTGTCATTGTGTGTGTGTGTGTGTGTGTGTGTGTGTGTGTGTGTGTGTGTGTGTGTGTGTGTGTGTGTGTGTGTGTGTGTGTGTGTGTGTGTGTGTGTGTGTGATATCACAGTCATAAAGTGTGGACTAGCCTTTTTGGAACAAAATGGGAACACTTGCATGTCCCCATAAAGTAAATCATTTTACATTTAAGGGTGAATACATGGTTTAAGGTTAGGGTTAGGATTCATCAGATTGGTAGAGATTACAGTCTCCAGGAAATTAATGAAGTAATGGAAACACAACTGTGTGCGTGTGTGTGTGTGTGTGTGTGTGTGTGTGTGTGTGTGTGTGTGTGTGTGTGTGCGTGGTTGAGGAGATCCCAAAAGAGAATTTTAGGGCAGAGGAGGCCAAACAAGATCTCACCTTCCCTGTCCTCTCTTAAACACACACACACACTCACACACACACTCACACACACAGGCACAGGCACAGGCACAGGCACAGGCACACGCACAGGCACGCGCACACGCACGCGCACGCCCACCCACACACACACACAGAGGTGACATCTGGAGTGTTTCTGCCTCACTGCTGTTGTCCCTCTTCTGATTGGACTGACAGCTCTCTCTCTCTTTGTGTTTCATTTTCCCTTTTTCTAATAAAAGCTCTGTGTGTGTGTGTATGTATGTGTGTGTGTGTGTGTGTGTGTGTGTGTGTGTGTGCTAATGTATTATAATGCACTAGACAACTGATCTCTTTATATGCCATTAGCTGGTACTAATTAAGGAGCTGTTAATGTGCCAGTCGCCAGTATTTGTGTCACCTTCAATTACATACTTAGACCACTGAGCCATGCGTGTGTGTTTATGCTTTTTTCTGCACATACACATCGAAGGACAAATATGAACTTTCTTAACACAACCAGATAAGATGACATACTCAAATTAATTTGCAATATCTCACAAAACCTGTGTGAAAGATTCTGGACATTCAAAGCAGTATGGATAAGTTGTCAGAAAGCACTCCCCCTGAAGAGTGATGCACCTGAATCTCATCTAGTCATTGGCTATGCCAAGCCAAACATACACCCAAAACCACAGTCTCTACCTTATTTTAACGCAGGTGTTTTTGTAACCTTAATCTAGCGAGGGGGAGGACGCAAACCACGGTCTCCGGTGTCGATGTACTGCGCTTTGTATTCCCAGAAAATCCTTACATTTTAGGAAAAACAAATTAGTAGTATGTCAATGCAATCTTGATGAGACATGGTTGGTTGTGAGTGACTTAGCAGTCTGCTCACATACCAACCCGTTCTCACTCCCAACTCGTCAATACCGCCACCTGATACAATGCACAGACATAACATTTGGCGTCCGTATGAGATACATACATGCTTTCAACAAACTCAAATGTAAACCCATCCGCGTCATTATGAAATGTCCAGAACTACTGATGAAGCAGAAAAAGCAAGAACATCTGTTTAAGGGTGGTGCTAGGTAATATTTGGATGTGACAAACAACACAGGAACCAAGTCAAAGTTCCTGTACTTTGCCTAACAACAGTGACGATATCTTCCTAGACCATATTAAGTATGTGTGTTGCCTAAACTTAACCAAGTACTTTTGCTGGATAAGCAAACCTTTAACTTACATTGAAAGTTTATTTTGAGATTGTATGTATGTATTAAGCAGAAATTCTACATTTCCTGTGAATACAGAAGTTTATTTTGAAAAGAAACTGGGCATGTAACGAGCTAAAAGTGACACTTTGTCACTGACATGTCTAAACCTGCCACTAGAGGGAACGTAGAGCGTCATATTTTGAAGCGTAGGGCCACTGACCAAGCTGCAATATTTGATAAGTTGGGAGTGAGATTGTGTTGCACATACAGGTGTGTGTGATCATGTTTTTACTTTATAAAATATATTCATATTAGTTGTATGATTTACACGGTATTATTGATTGTGATTATAATTATAAACCCAAATGCTTAATAACACCAAAGGGCCCTAATGTAATGTAGCACATGTGTTTATGCCTGTACACGCTGCACAGTCCCCTGGTACCTACAGTATTGCATCAACTGTACCCAGCAGAGGTTTACACAGCTCTGGAATAATCAGTATAACTACATATTTCACTAATGTATTGTCAAGTACAAAAGATCCACTCCACTATAAACACTTCATGAAAACTGAAGTGTTTCGCTGCATGTGAAGTGTTTTCTCTGCTGGAAACAGCAGTGTGGGAGAAATGGGATTCTTGATCCAAAATTCCTACAAGCCTCCTTTATTACCTGCAGTTCAAATAATTTATCCCAGAATGCAGAGCACATTCATACTCATGACTATACCATGTTATTGTTGTTGATTATCTTCCTTTATTGCCTTCTGTTTCTTTGAATAGCAAATAAGGAAAATGTCCACATGTTTAGTTGTATTAGATGGAGAGCATGAAATTAATTCCAGAAGATTCAAAATGACACATTTTCACAGTCGAGGTGAATGAGGTAGGGTGTAGTTATTATTACATTAATTCAATAGTGGGCAAATGGAGGTGAGTCTCTGCTTATCACAACTTCCAACAACACATGTTATGCAAACTATTCAAATGCTGTAATTAAAGATCCACTTCATGTGTCCCTAGGGTGGTACTAGAGAAAAGAGCATGTACTCATTCAAATCAAATGCATGTGAGGACCATGAATTGATACTCTGTATATAGAGACATTTTTGCTTGATAATGGCACTAAAAGAGATTCACCATCTCATGACCATGAATAATCAAGCTCAGTAGCGATGCAAATTACATCTATATTGGGTGATTCTGTACCTCAACATTTAGGTCCAATGCCAGCTTTGGTGCCAGTGCAGGTAAAAGTGCACAATATTTATGTAGCGAAGTGGAGGTCAGGGAGGTGGACGGGCATGTAGTATGTCTGACTTTCATGCAGGACACCAGAGTTTGCATATTGTCATGAACCTGCATCAATGTCTGTTAATGAATGTTGATGTTAGTGTTAATTAATGAAGTGTCACCCTAACCATGCCTAACCTTTACCAAGCATTTAAAATGCCTAACCATGACCATAGCCCAAATACTGCAAAAAGTTAAATTAAGGAAAGGAAGGGCTGACTGACCAACATTTCCAAGTTGATATTGCATTAATAAATAACAAGTACATTATCTTAAGGGTTATGCTGGTTACAATACACCAATCTTAATATGGCTACTTCAATACCTTTTAGCCAAATAACGTACAGTTGTTTTTAAGCTTGGATGATGCAAAAAGATGCCATCCAAATAATCAGCGGCCAGGTGGAAAGAGGCTACCCGAGTTTGTTCTCAGCTAGTGTGTTATGATGTTACTCTTAAGGGACTGCGGTTCTTAACTGTTGCTCAGTGGTGAGCAGGGTCGTCCTCCCATCAGTGTATGAATGTTAGTTAGTCCTGATGGGCAGGTGACACCTTGCATGGTAGCTCCTCCCATCAGTGTGTGAATGTTAGTTAGTCCTGATGGGCAGGTGACACCTTGCATGGTAGCTCCTCCCATCAGTGTGTGAATGTTAGTTAGTCCTGATGGGCAGGTAACACCTTACATGGTAGCTCCTCCCATCAGTGTATGAATGTTAGTTAGTCCTGATGAGCAGGTAACACCTTACATGGTAGCTCCTCCCATCAGTGTATGAATGTTAGTTAGTCCTGATCGGCAGGTGGCACCTTACATGGTAGCTCCTCCCATCAGTGTGTGAATGGGTGAATGATGTCATGTAGTGTTAAAGCTTTGAGTGGACAGAAGAGTAGAAAAGATCTATACAAGTACAGTCCATTTATGTACATTAACTGTGACTTATGACTGATTGTTTTCTAGAAAAAGAAAACTAGTTCAGAGTTACAAACTGGATGTAGGATAATTAAATTGCGGGTTTTGCTAGCGCAGGGAAGGTTTTTTTTATCCGTTACACTGTTTCTATGAATACGGGATAATATTTGAGAGATGTTCCATCCCACAGTGGCCTTGAGTGATTCATTCTACTTTGTGATAAGATTCTGGGAAACACTCAACACAATAACAAATAAACCTTTGCTGTAAAAATAAAGTATTGAACAATTTGTAAGAATAAAAGATTGTAAGATGGAATTTCATACTGAAAAACAAGTTAAGATGTCCATTTTGTTTGCGAGAAATTAGTGTCACTGTTGTTTCCGGCGCTTCATCCTTGAATTCATCAGCAACTGGGAGAATTATATTTATAATCCTCAGAGAGAATAATTCCTGGCCAATCCCAGAGGTGGAGGTCTTTTAGATCCTGTGCACACGTAGCTGCATGTAAACAGGCTAATGATGGTTGCCGGCTGCAACAGTTTCCGTGAAAAGGACGTGAACCACAATGATTGAAATGCAGAATTTAAATTGCTGTGTGTGGTGAGAGAGCAAACACAAACACAAATGACAGTGTGTTAGGTGTTGCATTTCAAACAGACAATAATCCAACTAAAAGCTTACATCAAATTATTACCAGGCAAGTATTATAAAAGTATTAACATTTTCACCACAGACAACTAGCAATTAATTCACATGCTGTTTATTTATTGTAAGCTGTGATCATAATTATTATCACACACTGTGTTTGTAATGCACTTATGATACCTTGTAATGCCTTATAATTACTGAATGCCAAATATATAACTTTTTTAAAAGACTGCAACAAATGACAGCAGGAAACTCAGGGGTATAGTTGAAGTCCAAAATGCACATGTACAATAGCAGACGCAATGATACACAATAATGTAGGAGAGAACATTAAAGATGCAAAGGCTACTGTGGTTCAGTGGTAGAGCAGGGTCGTCCTTCAATCAAAGGATCACCAGCTCGATCTGCTAGCCCATGTTGATATGTCCTTGGGAAGACACTTGACCCCGATTACCTGTGCCTGTGTGTGAATGAGTATGAATGTTAGCTTCTCCTGATGGGCAGGTGGCACCTTGCATGGTAGCTCCTCCCATCAGTGTATGAATGGGTGTGAATCAGTGATGTCATATAGTGTTAAATAGCTTTGAGTGGTCGAAGACTAGAAAAGAGATGTACAAGTACAGATCCATTTACCATTTACCATTTAATAAATGACAGACCAGTTATTTATGGCCTCATTTTTCTTCAGCCATTATAGTGTGCTGTTCATTTTAGCCAGTACTCATGTACACAGCCACTCTGTAGCGGTCAAAATGCTGCATTTTGATTTTAAGTCAAGCCACAGGTTCTGAATGACTGCAAGTAATGTCAATGTTTGACCTAATAAAAAAAATTCTACAGTATATCCAAAATATCACCACAAACAGCAATATGTACTTAATGCAACCGTCCCAATCTAAGACTTTGCTATTATTTGGTGGAAGCTGAGATCTTCTTTGGTTTTGCTTTGCAGATTCTCCTGATCAAAGTTGACGTGCTGCTTCCTGTTGTGGTATAGAGCCAGAGGACTCACGGCATTCGGTAACTCCGCTGGAATTCACAGAAAGATCCAAGAACAGAGGTATGCGTGCGCAGACACAAACATAGAGACATGTAGACTGTGATGGTTGGCAGCTCTGCAGGCTTTCGTTAAGACCTTTCAGACCTGGTGATCGGATCTCAACAGGGACATTGCAGACACATATTAATACCAGGTGTAAATGTAATCATGTTAAATCATATCTCGATACGATCTCGATACAAGATGCATTTTAATGCATTTCCTGCAATTAAAGACTCTTCAGGACTTTAAAAAAATGCAATGCCCCAAATAATCTTGATGTAGGATAATGTAGAATGTGAGAGGTTTGAAGAGACACAGTTGCCTACCAACACACAATCTGTCCACCAATGAACTGCTGTGCTGGGCATGATGTCACCGCCCCTGTCTGGAAGAATGTGCCAAAGAATGCCAAATCCTCGCACTGCTACCGCTGTGGCATTGACGTTGGTTTGGGAAGCTGAGACGTACTTTTTGGTCAAAGTTTTTTCTTTACACCTTTGTGTGCTAGAATGTCACACAGTTCACGTGCTCTGTAATCTCCTTCCACAAGTCGTTATTTTGTGAGGTCCTAATGTCACTGCATCGGCCACTTATGACTGGGCTGTTTGATTATTGCATTGTTCTTGGTTTTTTTGTTCCATTGAAACAGACTGTTTTCATCATTTCTGCTTCACTGCAGTTCTTAGTCTCTTCACTGTGTGTAAAAAAGTGTGTAGTCCTTTGACTAATATATTTCTTTGATTATTATCAAGGTCTTGGCAATGCATTTCCCATCTGCAGCTAATCCCCAGTGTTTGGGATATATCAAAATGAATGGCAATCAATATTTCATTAATGTGATCTAATACATGAGTTGATGAAGTGCGAGTAATACTTACCAACTTTAGGAAGCTGAAAGCCCTCTAAGTATCATGCAGTGGGTCAGAGACATTAATGGGTTTATTCTCTTCTTACTTTTGTTCAGCAAGAAGTGAATTCAGGATGAACTGAATGTACACTTTCTTTTCTGTTCGGTTCATTAGCTCAGGACGGTTTATCTCATACTGTGTAAAATGTATTGTTCTTTGAGGCTGTGTGACTTCAATCAAAATATGAACTCCTCTTTTATTATCCATGCCCAGTAAATTGAACATCAACCAATACTTCCTTTTACTAATTACACTTAAATAGAAATAAAAAACTGATCATTTTTTTCAGATACATGAATATGTTTAGTACTATAAATAACATCTGACGTGAACACATCTAATTACCAATGAAATCCTGATGCTCTCTTTCCCATCTCTGCTAATAATTATTTCATTTACAGACTCCACTCTCTTCTGTAATTCTCTTCAGCTAATTTAGATTCTGTCCTTTCTCGCTCTCTGTAAATACCCTCATTTTATTTCTTCACTCCTTTTGCCACTGCTGAACTGGAAACCTGCTGAGAAGCAGTGTCTCAAACTGAGCCAGGCCTTTGAAAACTGACCTTCTTTAACATTTGTTACATCTGAGCGTACTGCTTTGCTTTTAACTCAAACTTTAACTCAACCTTAACTCAAACTAAAATGTAAGTAAAGTAAAAGATGTTCTGTAAAACAGTTGTATAACCTTTTTTTTTCAATCTGTTACATCACACAATATTATAGTTAGGAAGTGAACAGAACAGAATGGTGAGGCCTTGTAAGGTCATGCTGTTCATCTGCTCAATGTAAGGGGTGGGCCAATTGTGCTTGTCAGGCTCATGTCTTCTCCAGCTAGCTTTCTCTCTCTACGTAACTCTTTCTCTCCCTCAAAGCACTTCACATGAGAAGCAAATGCGGTGCCTTTCAGAACCATCATTAAAAAATCATTATCATCCCTCATCTCTCCCTGACCTTTAACTCAGTAAGCGGGGCGTTCATTTGGAATAGAAAAGTTCACAGGCATCTATCAATCGGTCCATCAAACCATCTATCTAAATGCACTTTTAATATCAGAAAGAAAATGTGTTTCTACGAAAAATCTGATCATAACTTAAGCATAGTATAGTGCTATGTGTAGATGGTTCTACAGTTCAGAGTATATTGTTAGAAATCAAACCATTGACAGGCCTTCCTATTAAATGCACTGGTTTCTGTATTCATATACATCTTTTTAGCTACATTTTAGCCTTTAAGAAGGGCAATGTCAGTCAGCCTTAAATATGTTGACGACTATTGGATAAGGGACAAAATAATCACAGCTCAAACCAATCTCACAGTCTTCTTCAGCACATGCTGCTGCTGCTCAAGTCCACAACAATGGTCATGTATGTTGGGAACTTGTAAAACAGGTCTCCGTTCAGAGGTGGTCTTTGCTGTCTCAAGTCAAATGTACTCTTTGATCTTTCCCCAGCCGATCACTGACTCCTGGTCTAAGATTTTGAAACTGCTCCCAGCTTATGCCATTAAAAATGTAGCAGTGTGTTGTTCACAGAAGAAGATGTTCTCACTGACGAGATGTTCCGTGTCGTAGGCTGGGTAGAGGTGGTCTGGGTTTCCTGTATACTGTGGCACAGGCGTGTATGTTCACTAGAGGATGAATCCTAAGGGCTGACTGGATGAAGTCAAGATAATCCTTTACATCTTCAGCACTTAGAAAGTTCCACTTGTCAAGGTTGTTTGGTTCTGATATGCTAAATACTAGCAAGTTAGCATGGCAGGATTATCTAATATTTTGCTTTTGGGAGATCTTGTGAGAGCTGAATTTAAAAGCCATGAACATATTTAAATAAAAAATGATAAGCCATTGGATTTGTTTTTTCAAGAGCAATAATGAACCCGTTTTATTAAAATAGAAAACATTTCTCATTTTAAGTAAATATTCTGACTTGTTAAGATGCATCTATAATATCTCCTCAGTCCCATACTTTCTTTATTTGTTTCTGACATTCTCCTGTCATGTTCTCATCTGGCAGCCATGTTACTTAACATCATCTATCAGACACTGCTGGGCAATTAGTGTGACTATTAACCTAGACTATAAGTATTGATTGATCTGTTGCCGCTCACACTGAAAAGCTCCTATTTCTCATCATGCCACTCCGTCGCTCATTCTGTTTTCTAATCAAAGTGATTAATCAAGCATATTGGATAATTAACCTATTCAGTTTCAATTGATTGATTCATTGAAGAGTGTCTGACTGTATGGCATGTTTGGCCTTTAGGCATCAGACTAAAGGCTGTTCTTTTTCTAGTAGAGACCACTGTTCCTTTCTTATTTATCTTTCATTATTCATATATTAATATGCGACAATTAAAATCAAGCAATCTGTGTATTGGCATGCCTGATTGGTTACGGTTATATTACATCAATTTCCCGATACATCAGCAAAGTATTGACCTTTTATTAAATAATGCCAGGTCTGTTCATTGACTTTATGAAAATACGATGGATGAAGTTGTAATCATCGTAATCTTTGCTTTGGATGGTGAGGTTGATATGAATATAGAAATGGAAATGCACAGGACTCACCAGTCGGACTCACTGCAAATTGAAGCAGTATCGGCTTAGTTTACCAGTAGCTTAGCAACTGCTTAATAATTGTAGTAGAAACACAGATTCCTAATCAAATCAATATGTTAATACTACTAACAAATGTTGACATAATATCTAATATCAATTATTACTTTACTTCTGTTTTAATTCAATGCTTATTTGAACCTTGAATGTTCTAGCAAAAAGTCTTCACAACACATATGAGATAAGCTGATTCGCCATGTTTGTTGCCTTATGATATATTGTATATATGCCTAATAATATTAATATAGGCAAAACTGAATTGTAAAGTACAACAAACCTACAGAATCACCAAATGTAAGGAGGTTAGGCAGAAAGACAGAAGGTCAGTAAAAAAAAATGAAGAGAGGGTTATTCAAAATAATGAAAACTAAAAAGATCACAGTTATATTTCTAAAACACTTTTGCATTGAGGATCCACAGTATAAATCAGTCTCAAGAAATAGAACACAGCATGTAAGAAATGTTTGAAAAATACTCGACTGCTGTTCTCAATGCTCACTTTATTCAGTTATACACCAGTCTAACATGTAAATGTGACATAAAGGAATAAAAGCGTTATTACAGTAACTGGACAGACTTTCTTGTAGTGTGTGTTTTATCTGATACTTTACAGAATTTAGTTATTGTGTATTATTAGTGTCCATCCTGAATTATTGGTATACAAAGTAACAGTAGTGCAGCCCTCATGTTCTTCACAGAACCCTCTCAAACAGATCCAGCAAGTCACTGGTTGCTTGTTCATCCACTTTACCATGTTGCTGATCCCCACCACAGACCCATGGGCCTGCAGCATTGCAGTTTGGGATTGTGGGTCCCTCAAGTGACACCAGTATCAGGTTGTCCATTATCTCTTTCAGAGTTGACCTTCAATCTGTCTTTATTCTGCTTAGGCAGCTGAATCTCCCCTCACATGCAGCTCTCCATTTATAAATGGATAATTACATGAAGATAATAAAGGGCAAACAAACCAAAGTGAGGGAGTTTGTACTGTGGGACCCCTGCTGTTCACAGCTCTGGAACTTTGACTTATTCATCACACCTCTCCCCTCTTCTGGCATTACTACACTCATATATGCCCCTGCCTCCACATATTCTTGTCTTCCTCCTCTCATTTGTCATAAAAGGGGTCTGTATTATCACAGTATTGATGTCCATATCTCGATTGTCACATAAGAGGTTGGATAAGGGTCAGATATTTGCCCTGTTTATCATCATGCCTGTTAATGTATCCGACTTGTGGTAGGATGGAGCCTCCTTCTTGACCAGGTCATCAATAACAGTCTCTACCAACTCATAGGGAAGTTCACTTTCTTTGGAAATAATCTGAATTCATTCTATGTTGTTGCAGGAAATACGCAGCATGTCCTAGAATTCCACACTGATTTAATTCAGTCAGATACGTTTAGTTTAAAAGCTTTGGTATTTTGGAAAATGATGAACAATTGTGGAAAACAGATCTCACAGTTTATTTAGACTTAAATATATTGAATGAACAATAAACAACTATTGCCAAATGCAATTTAAAAAACTCCTTCAGATATTGTGAAAAAAAGAGTTCCAACCCAGAAAAGCACACAAATAATCAAAACTTGACTTCTTGCAGAAATGTTTTATTGGTTTCATTCAATAGCGGCACAATATTTTGGGCATGTTTGGATAGAAGACTAGCTACTTGCTATCAACAAGAGTTTTCTGAGATTTGGAGGCTGTCCTAATCTTATTTTTTTCCTCCTAGGATTTTCATTATGGGCTGTAAACACAGTCAGACAGTTTCACCACTTTTTTATGAGGCTGAGAACATTTTGAGGTGAATTCATAATATATATTACTTGTTTCCCTTCACTTCAGAAATGCTGAGGGTTAATTATTTAGATTTTGGACAATACAAGAAAAATACATAACCTAAAGATGTAATGAAATTATGTCATATCATTTTCATTATTATGTGCCATTTTTGGTTGCTCATGCCCATCACTGAGATCAAATAACAGCAGTGTGACACTTAAATACAGCAATCTCAGCATTACAGTACTTCATGGTACAGAAATGCTTTTGAAATTCTGCATTCAGTTGCCTCTGGCTGGAAGCTGGTCAAATTCTCCAGGACAGAGTTTTCGAGAAAGTCTTCAAATATACAATCTGTTCTTATGTCAGATGCCAAGATTAGTTTATATTTTCATGGTTTTTGTGTAGTGTTCATACAAACATATATATCTCTTCCTTTTTTAATAATTGGATTTTTCATGCAGGCAAAAACGAAGAAAAATGAAATGGGCCTCAAAACATTTTACCTTTCTTTTCTATTTACTGGAACCTAACAATGCAATGCGGTAGGAATTATTTTATTTTTTTTGACACTTACAGCTGTCTTACTGCAGTATATGGAAGATTTCCACATAAAATAATGGTTTAATGAGACTATTTTTAACCCGTTTAGATTCCAGAGATGATCTGGAGCCCAAGGGGGAGGGTGTTTTATATTTACAAACATATACAAATACTCCACACAAAAAAAAAGAATCTTTAAAATACCCCAGGGTGAAGCACGAAGCAAAACACTGATCTCAGTCTCACTGGAGCCTCTCATTCTAAAATTGCTTTGACCGTAAGCTGTTCAGGGTAAAAAGTGTGGCCCAAATGGCTGATATTTATGTTCATGTACGATAAATGGAATGATGAATGCCACTTTTATCTGTTGGCTTGGCGTGTGTTTTCCAACAAGATGATGAATGGCTGGCATTAGACAGCTTTCTTAAAAGGCCTCTCTAGGAGAATCCGTTGGCTCTGATAGTGATATCACTCTAAAAGAAAAGAGTCTTGCAGAGCGTGTGAGGGGAACGGTGCTTTATGGAACCATCGCGGTCTGGAAAGCACCTCAACATTTCAGGTGAATAGATATTTATACTCGATATCACCATGATACTTCCCTAGTTGATTACCTACATTAAAGCCATTCTTTTTTCTCTCACATGTTTTCTGAAATGATATGTTTAAAATGCAAATGATGCATTATCTTATTAGATATGTGCTAATTTGAAAATATTTAATGAACAGAAATGTGAACGTCGGATAAAGCTTCAAAACACTGTCAACAGCCTTATCATTATTATTGAATTTATTATTATATCATAAAATATGCAGAGATTATTATAAAATTAAATACTTTCATTATTATTAAAAAATGAAATACTTTCATTATTATTATTATTATTAGTATTAATAATAATAATAATAATAATAGTTTTAAATATAAGGCTAAGAAATTATATTTTTTCCCCAAAAACGGAATGACATGATTATGAAGTTCTGTCTCTGACAGAAAATCCTTGGTCAAAGACAAAATAAACAAAATAAACAAATGAAATGGTGAAATGGAAACTTTAAATAAATATGAACACCTGCCCATGAAGACAAAATGAAAGGCACTAGGGTTGACTCTCCTCTTGAATTAAACAGTAGATGTTTTAATGAAGAGATGAACAGTGTAGAGGACCTTTGCTGACTGAAAACTCACAGAATGGTTATTTGGAACTGTTGTGCATCTTTTCCTCCGTGTTCTCCGTGTTCTCCGTGTTCTCCGTGCTCAGGTCAATTTATAAGAAAGGGAATTTAACGCGCTGGTCAGAAGTTACTCTCGTCGGCGCCTCTCTGTCGAGCTCCACCAAACCATGCACTTACCAAAAGCCCACTGGTAAAGAGGCATTCAGCCCCATATCTCCCCAACTTCCCCCCTTAATTAGGTGATCAATTATTAACACACCAATAAACTTCCTGAATAAGTAATGGCGTTAAGGCTTATGTGGAGTTTCAAACCCACTGCCCAGACATTTAGTCAAATATTTGTTGTTGGTGTCTGTCGAGAAAACGGTGTTGTTTATTGGCTGAAACATTGAGGTAATTTTAATTTAGATCTTGTCATTTACTTTAGCCAAGGGAACCGTGTTATTAAATGTGATTGAGGAGCTGGTTCGTCACCAACAAACTGACAGGACAACAAGAAAATACATGAAGGGGTTTGAAGACTGAAAGTTTGGAGGTGGTGAGTGTTCCTGTTTTCTTTCTGGCCTTTTAACTCTTCAGGCTGCATTTCTGCTGAACTATTGACGTCTTTTATTAAATCATTTTTAAGACTGCTAATTGTATTAGTTAAAACAGGGTGTTCTGCCTGAGCTGAAATACTTTCTGGTCATCGATAGTTCAAATAATTCATTTGAGAACTGCGTCACTAATAACAGCGAGGCCCGCACTGTAACATCCAATCAAAACGCTAGTCATGTGGTAAAGGGCTGCAGTATACTTTTGAGGTTTTCAATTTCACTTTCAGTTAATGGACCACATTGAGTCAGCTGCAACAGACCTAATGGTTTTTTATTTTTTATTTTGTATTATTGTATGTATCTTGGAACAAGAAACTGTTTTGTAGGAGTGTTAAATAGGGCCAGTAGTTCCTGTTTTGCACTACTGAGCAGCGCAGCTTATTCTACCTACAACTCTCTTATCGTGGCTCTGTGTGTGGATCATGGCATGCATGCATGAAATGTGTCAATGAGTTAGATCTCCCCTGCATACAGTAAGTCATTATAGTTTTGTTTGCATTTATTAAAATGGTACCCATGGGCTGATCATCTCTGCGGGATCACAACACTCAAAGCGCTCACTGATTTACATTGAAATATTTAATGGTATCATCTCTGCTATATCGTTGTTATCACCGTGTTATTGCAGGATGTTATTCTGTTCTAAATCCTAAATTCTGGGTTCAAAAACACAACACTTGCCAGTAGACATAGCAGCACACTCTCCCTCTGTCTTTAAATCTTTATATTTTGCATTAGATTATGTGCATACTTTTTCAATTTTGTGCATTTATTTTATGTCTGCAATTACAGACTGAATTGATGAATGTTAAGGGACATTGGTAAATGTAATACTTTTTTTCTTCACAGGCATCTAGTTGTTTTCAAAAACATTTACTCTATTTACCCAAATACAGATGAACATAAATCTTTTAGGCCCTTGAACACTGTCATCCATGATTATACATTTTACAGTATATATTTCCTATATATTCTTTTAGCGCAAATCATTATGGTACATAATTGTTGTAACTTGGTGTTTGTTGCATACAATATGCACAGAGATAGAGATAAATAGATAATTCTAAAGAAAAACTGTAAAGAAAAAGTGTGGAGCCGGTGGTAAAAGAGAGAGCCTTATTTCTGTTCCATGCTCAAACACAAGGCTTTTATGCACTGTACTCAAAATATGATACAGGCTGATTAAAAACTGTTTACTCGTATCATTCTGTGTGGGGACACTGTGTTTTGTCTCACTTGTGCACATTCAGTAGGATGCCCCTCTACTTCACACTCCACCAAAAAACCCTCAACACATAATAAATAACCATAATTTTTGTTCAAAGAGAAAATAAATTAGTCAGATCGTGCTGTGTGGAAAACAAGTTGCTTACAGTGAGAGGCTTTGAAGCCAAACTGTGGAAATGTCTCAAAGTGGGACTTTGTTTTCATCTCTGCACCCTCTTGCTTTTATTTTATCACCAGTCTATTTTCCTCACCCATTTTCTGCTGTTTCTGGGTTTAAAAAAAAAAAAAGAAAAAAAGATTTCCACTTTGGCATTTAGGGAACTTTTGGAAAAGACCTCATGTGTCAATAAATGTATATGAACCGAAAATAATGACTGACCTTCTCCCTGTACGAATAATGCTTATCAATAATCATTTATTTTAACCACGAGGGCCAGATTTAGTCTTCCCTTGGCTTACCTTACAGGTGGCGGATCTAAAAAGCTGATCGTTTTGGGGATTGCCTCGTGTGTCGTGTTGAAGAGGCTGACTAACGACTCGTTTTGTTGAGAATTTGCTCGACAAGGTACTTCAGAGGAATAAGTCCAGCGTCAGTGTGATTTGTACACCGGCAGTCTGCTAGGAGATCCGACCTCACTTTGCATTCCTCATCAGGCTGACTTGTTCATTTGGGAGAGGAGTTCCATCTGCCTCAGCCATCACAGCTCTTTCATCTGGCTCCTGCTGAGCCGTAATAACTTCCTCTTCTCTCTGGATATGTCCTCGCTCCCTTCACACCTTTCCTGCTCTTTCCTCCCTCCAACTTTCCCTCTCTGCAGTTCTCTCATTACTCCTTTCTCTTTTTGTATCTTTGTATTTTCTTACCCCCCTTACTTTCAATCCTCTTATCTTCATTATAGACCCTATTTTTTCTCATGTGCCCCTGCCTTTTCTTTTAACCCTATAATCCTCTTTCTTGTTGTGTTCTGCCCTTCCTTCCACACATCTCTTTCTTCATCTCATGTATTTCTTTTTACCTTTTTTCAGTTTAGTTTTCTTCATAGTCGGACCACTGATTTTTTGCATTATTTGAGTCAAGTTTCAGGCTGCCACAGTGATTCATTTGTCTTTGAATGATTGTCTCCATGTCTTGATTGCCAATTATAGGCATTGTTAATCCAAGGAGACAATCTTCAGTTGCCTCAGCTCCAACACAGCCCTATTTTCCCATTAATTTAATTATCTTTCAGATATGAAGCATATGTAGCATACTACTGCTTATTTTACCCAGTTCAACAGTATCATAGCCAGTGCAGGTAGTGCAGTGCAGTTGTGTTAGGATAAATGAAAGTTTGATATTTTGTCAGGACTTGAGATGAGATCTGTTCAGCTGGATCTTTGCTTTGTCTTGATTTGCTCCTGAGTGAAAGGGGAAAAAGTCCTCAATGAAAACATCGTCTTTAGAATATATGCTCACATGACGTCTTTTGTTTTTTTCAAGAGTGAATTACAGAAACATTTTATTTCCTTCTGAAAAGAAAACAATAAGTAAATTTGGACTATATAATCATGTATTTAAATAAATACATATGTGTGAATATATAATCAGACAAATCCCAATGATTGCCAGAACACGTAAGGACTTCAGTGTATGTATTAAAATGCCAATTAACTGGCATCTGCATGTCAGACTACAATAGACAACACAGAAATATCTTCACTTTTTTTTAAGAAGCCCCCCTGGGCCACACATAACATCAAGTCCCGCTGGACGAACAAAGAGCCCATAAATACCCAGGTCACTCATTCAATGGTAGAGGTAACCGGTAATTTGGTAGCTTCAAAATAAAGAGCTGGAATACTGAGGTAAACAGAACACAGTATTTTGTTGCGTGACATGAATGTGGATGTGCTGCAGTCATGAGCTCTGGCTGTAACAGTTGACACCCACTTCAGTCGCAAAAGTATTTTCAATTGTTCTAAACATAAATTAATGTTTTTAACAGACTATATGCTTATGAAAGCAGCACTTGCTCACAAATATTGTTAAAATGTTGTGTTGCCTATTAGTCAGTCAAAAAATGCAAAAAGTCCACTTTAGCAGGATTTGAATTCCAAAAAAGAGGATGTATATGTAAAGTGTAAAACAAAACTCACGCCAGAAAAAAACTTTTTATATGCTAACGACTTCAGTAGCTGTCTGACCACAAAGCGATGATCAACTTTCTTTAATCATTATATAACTGAAGCAAAAAATAGCCTCCAATCGTCATGCATGTCTAAATTTATTGACAGTAATGTGACATTTAAAGTCTTCTCAGACGTATCCAAGGAAATTAAATTTGCCAGGAGCGAATCTATTTTATTTGAATGTGATAATGTGATGTTTAAGGTCTTTCTTAGATGTTATTTTGGCACGTGTTATATTTATTTGGATTAAGTTACTTTGTCAGTCCCAGTGTAGCTAGGACAACGTCTAATATGGGTTGAAACATTTTCGTTTCAACACATTTTTAATAAACATTCTTGTCCTCCTCCATCCGTCTCACATCACCCCTCAGATTTGTGCTCTTAATTCTTTCTGAGTGCTGTCCAGTGGAAATATGCTGGAGATGACAAAAACAAGACAACGTGGTATTTTGTCGTCATTAAGTCTAATTTCATAATCAATAAAACACTTTATGTAAAAAGAGACCCACAAGTGACAAACATCAATCTGATTAAGTTGTCTCTCTAATGAAATTCCAGTTCATTGTATAAATCCATAGTAAATGTCACAGTCTTTTTTTGCTTTCTTTGTATTTGCATGTCTTTCCTTGACACTAAGAGTCATTCAGCTTGTTTACAGATAAGAAATGTTCAATGCGTTGTTAAACTTTTGCCTCAAAAAAAGTGATTGAGAATACAGTTTTGTTGTATGGGAACGTAATTTTGCAAATCTGCAAATATGTTGAATAAAAACTAATTGATTCACATGAAATACAACAAATAATATTTCACTTTTAAATACATTTTACTATCTTATTGACGTTATATCTCCCGTGACAGGGTCACTTGCTGTAACAAGCCCACAAATAATTATGACCCAACGCTAGCTCCTCGGAGAGAGAAAGAAATAACAGGTTACCACTACTGCTGGTTAAACTGGGCTTACTGGGCACATGTCTGTGTGTAGCAGACACACTGCTGGTTAAACTGGGCTTACTGGACACTGGGCCAATGTTTTGAAACAAAACAAAATAACATAAATGTATTAATATATATTATTTAGTATTTACTGTATTTCAGTAATAAACTGACTGCCGTACCGCAGTAAATCAGTGCAAACATAATTAACAGCAGTTTTGGACATCACAGTAAGAATACAATCTCAATCTCTAACTTAATTCAATCATAAACCGTATACATGTGCTTGCAAGTGCACATTTGTGTTCATGTAAATTTTTTGCTCATAACTGGGGTTCAATATAATGTAGTGATGTTATCAGCAGAGTTTTCCCACCACTAATGAGCTTCATTTAGCAAACACCCAAACAACAAAGTGGTTGTGATTCCCACCTTATTACCTGACTTCAGATAAATCGCTCCATGCAAACTATCTCATTTGTTTGCTTTGACAAATTCTAATTGAGAACAGCCTCTTTTAATACGCCCTGGCCAAGCGGGATTGGGAAAGGGGCGCTATTCAATTATGAAAGTTTTCACATTGGTAATTAGTCAGGGCTGTAACGTATTGTTTTATGGCCTTGATTGTGTGTCGAGGTGGGAATGAGATGCTTTTAATGTGCGCGCTGAGAGGATTTTGTTTGTTAATGCACTAATGTCTGTAATGAAGCTATGCAATCTAAAAAGGAGAGTGGATGACAAAGACACTCACTCACACTCGCGCTCACACACACACACACACACACACACACACGCACACACACGCACACACGCACACACACGCACACACACGCACACACATGCACACACACACACACACACACACACACACACACACACACACTGTAGAGGCCAGAGGATTTTTAAGAGGAGACATGTTGAAGCCAGTACATGGCTCATCTGCTTTCTAAGAGGAGGTGAGGAGAGGGATGATTTTAGCATAACTGTCAAATGAATATTGGTTTATGCAAAGGATGTATTTAGAACATAATGTAGGTGTATATTCACACAGCACAAGCTCAGCGTGTTTTTTTGTTGCAGAAAGTGAGTAGGAATGACCAATCCCCACCTCTTAGTCCAAATACAAAATAAATATTTGACTCTGTAAGCAAAGCTCTTGGATTCAACGGTAGTAAGTAAGTAAATTAGGTTTAGAGCTTTTTTTCTTCTGTTTTTTTAAATAAATAAAATGGTTAAATTACAATGCTCTTTTTAGAAAAAAATAAAAGTAGTCGATGTTGTCTTTAAGTAGCACCTCAAAATAAAGGATGAGAAAAATATGTATTAATAAATGAGAAAAAATGAAAGTTTAAGGTGTTTATAGGTTGTCTATTTAACAATATTGTATGTCTGAAGATATCAAAACACAACTCACCAATACGGTCCCAAATCAGCCCTTCAAAAGCAGGTTTAGTCTATTTTCAGCCCTGATTCATATTCTTCATCTATGAAACACACACTATCTAAGATCTGAACCCGAAAAGTGATCAGAACAATAACTCACATTCTTTCAAGCAGCAATGAAAGGCGTTTAGCTGTAACAGGATAGCTTTCCCTTTTACTACTTATATTTTTTTAAATTATACAAAAACTCTTTATTTACTATTATTTATTTGCTTTTTTGGTCTTTGGTTTGGAGTGCAGAAGATAAGAGAGAATACGTAAAAAAAACTGCTTTAAATGCCATTTCTCATGCTTTAATTGGTTGTTTAATTAAAACTACATTTTATGTGAAGTGAAATGTTAAGGACACAGGTTGAAAAGAATATAACGGTTATTAAAAAAAACAAAGAAAAAAATGTACAATTTTCATTATAAAAACAACAGTTGAGTAAGAAGGAATGTATGTTGTTTGTAACGTAAGAAAAAAAATCCTGCACCTTAATTTAATGATTGTCTTTGGAGCAGTGCCAACTTGTTAATGGGTGATTACAAATGAATAAAGAATGCCGACAGACAGGAGGGGAGGAAAAGAAACAACAAAGGATCCTGGCTTTTATGGCTTTTACACTCCACACTTTGCTTACTATTTACAAACATAGGTTGTTTGCGTGTGTGTGTGTGTGTGTGTGTGTGTGTGTGTGTGTGTGTGTGTGTGTGTGTGTGTGTGTTTCCAAACCTTTGCTTTTTGCACAGTAAAGCACCGTACCTCGGATCCAAACTTACAAGCGAGTGCTTGACTGTGCAGTGCAATCACTTAGTACTGGCATTTTGATTTAATTTTCCTTTATGTAGAGTATATTCAAGTACAATACAATGAAGATGTTCCATGGATACCAGACTCATTCAGCAGGGTGACCTGTTTTGTGGGATTGTTCAACATTTATAATTTCATCAGTTCCTAGATCACAATTTTCTTTTTCATGCAAGTGAGAGAACAACCAACAATAGGGACACACGTTTGCTTGCTGTGGCAATATTCCCTAATATTCTTTACATAATAAACAACATCACAGGACTTGTTCTGAGAAAAGGTCAACTGATTCAAAGAATGTTCATGAAAGTATCTCAGTACATGAGCAGTCAAAAGTAGATAATAGAAGAACACCATGTGCCAATTACCCAAAGCTGACAGTTTATAAGCTCTAAATTTCATAATGTCAAAAGTTTATGTAAATCAAAAGGAGACCAAAATTTGCTATTTATTATTTAAAATGTGAGGATAATAATACTGAGAGGGAAAAAGGTTTCTATTCGTTCCATTAATTCAAGATAAATAAGACTTTAAGCCTTTTCATGATTCATAAGAATAATGAGAGATTCCTGTAGCTTCCTCTTTTCATCTCTTTCCCTCATATTTGACTTATTGCACTTGTAAATACCAAAGTGCCATGTCTCCCGCTGTCTCTCTCTTTCTGACAATCCCAATTAGTCCTCATGGCTCATTACCAGCAAACCCAACTTAATCAGCAGCCCCGAAACACAGAGGAAAGTATGGGTGAAAGAGGGAAAGAAGACGGGAGAAAAGAGGAGGGGGAGGCAGAAAGAGAAAAGATAACAGGCAAATGCGTTGATGAGGTCCGTTTAAAAACTGTTACCCCATGCTGGCATTTAAACCCACCATACCCACAAACCCTTTGACTTTTTCACAACTATAATTACCATTAATGTGCAATGTTTTTTCAAGAGCCGTTGACCCTTGTGTGTCATTGAACGCCCCACCAACAATGCAGTGAACAGCTTAATTGGCCGGTCATTAACGAGACAAAGGTGAAGGGTGACAAAGCGATTGAGGAGAAGGAAGTTGGGGGAGGAAAATGATTTATTCTTCTCATCAGGTAGACTTATTCAGATCAGCAATAAGTCATCATATATCAAGTAATACAGTATATGACAAGTAAGATGATATCACCCCTTCTGCTGCTACAAAGACAAGACTAAAATCCAAAAGCCACGCTGAAGGCCTTCAGGGTTTCAGTGTTCATTACAGCCCACAAGAGACTGGACAAGATAATGACAATGTTGTTTTTCTTCGAGCCTTCTGGGGCTGAAACTGTAATGTTAGAAAGTAATTAGTAAAGGGCTATGGGGTTGTAAAAATCGGAACAGCTTATCTCCTTGAGAGAAAAAAATGTGCTCAGCAAATTTCCTGGCAAAGTTAACATTTTGGCCAAGAGGGTGTGCAAAGGGAAAGCTCACGAAGTGTCCAACATGGAAAGGGTTCGTCCTCTGAAGAGCATGAGGTAAAATACATGGCTGCCTATCATGTTTTTTTCATATGTGGACAAGTGGAAACATTTTACACGATGGTGACACTAGAGGAAATATACATATGGAAGTCACAGAAATAGTTATATTTCACCCTGTGGGGACTGTGTGTATCCACAGCAGAGGTTCGATGGACCTAAATACATTGCCTTCTTAATTATTTGGAATGGTATTAAGCATTCCAACTATTGTTCTTCGCATCTTTAATAAACTTATTCCTCTATTTCTTCCATACATATTTTGAACCTTTTCTCTTCCTTCATACTTTCAGCTACAGAAACCGTTCAGCTATCAAAATGTTCAGCTCTTTCAGGACACGCCGGCTATGACTTTTCATATGTCTAACTTTTCAACTTTTTGAATTATTAAGCTTTTTATGATTTTTATTTTGAATGGGATCCTATGGAGAAAATCTTCAAATCCTCTTAAACTTCTTCAACTTCAAAAGCTCAAAGGTTCTGCATACTTTCAGCTACAGACACCATTTAAACTTTTAAATGTTGACAAAATCTTCAACTATTACTTTCATATTTCTTGAACAGTCAGCGTTTATGTTTTATGCTTTTTTCAGACCTTTTCTGACTTCATCATGGGTGTGTATTGTGCTGCTCATAGTGCGTGATGTCATCACAGAGTGAAGAGTAGCTTCAGTTTCTTGCGAAAAACATATTTGTATTTTGCTCCCGATTCCACAATTTTCACTCTTCAGGCATCATTTAAAGATATAAATGTAGCTAATCTTGTGCTTGTCGTACACATATGACTACGGAATCCAACAGATTCACACATTTGGCTAGAAATGTCTGAGAGTGAGAGGAAATCCACCTCTCTGCTCCATAGAGACCCATGTTAACTCTGACTCCAAAAAGATCTCACACAGACAACTGTACCAGATTTCTATTCTGCCATAAAAGCCACATTTCTTACACTACAGACCCAAATCTCACACTATCTGTTCATCAAGTCCTCCTTCCTCTCAATGTCAACTATCGAAGCAATAGGAGCTACGGTTATATGAGATCTTGAGATAGTTTGACAGGTTTTAACTCCATGTTAACCCTATGGAACTAGAGTCTCTTTGAAGTTATCACCATGGAAACCTTTGATGTGGGAGCACCCAGGTGTTTGTGATGAGCTAATTACTGTAGTTTGACACACATGACTTGGAGATATTCAGTCAAAGGCATTGTAACACCTCCTGTCTGTCTGTCTGTCTGTCTCTGTCTCTCTCTCTGCCCCTCTCTCTCTCTCTCTCTCTCTCTCTCTGTCTGTCTGTCTCTCTGTCTCTCTCTCTCTCCCCTCTCTCTGTCTCTCTCTCTCTGTCTGTCTGTCTGTACTTTTCTCTCTGTCTCTCTCTTTCTCTCTGTCTATCTGTACATCTCTCTCACTCGCCCTCTCTCTTTCTCCCTCTCTCTTACTCTTTCTCTCTCTCTTACTCCCTCTCAACTTCTCTCTCTCTGAAACTCTCTTTCTCTCAACCTCTCCCTCCCTTTCTCCATCTGTCTTCCTCTTTCCCTTTTCTCCCTTTCAAACTCTCTTCCTCTCTCTTCCTTTCTCCCTCAATTTCTTTCTATTCCTCTAAACATCTCGCTCTCTCAATCTCCCTCTCTCTTACTCTTTCTCCCTCTTTTTCTCTATCTCTCAATATCCCTTTCTCCCTCTCTCTCAATCTCCCTCTCTCCCCCACTGTCTCTCTCAATCTCCCTCTCTCTTTCTCTCTCTCCCTCTTTTTCTTTATCTCTCAACATCTCTGTCTGTCAACTTCTCTCTAGTTAAAACAAGACTTAAAGTGAAAGATAAGAGAGGTGACTGTCCGTTCTTGCTCTTGTTTTCATGTTGGTACATGTTGTTGGCTAGTGTATTTAAACTCAGTCATAGAGAACTGAGATTTACCCATCAAGATGGTTATCCTAACACAATATGTAAATTAAATCTAGTTTTACCAACATAATATGTAGATGAAATCTAGTTTTACCAACATAATATGTAGATGAAATCTAGTTTTACCAACATAATATGTAAATGAAATCTAGTTTTACCAGGCAGCCAGATTACTTGTGTGATAAGATAAGTGCAGTCTGTTCTGGACTGATTGAAACTTTTGTTTACTCTCTTTTTGGCATTCTCGATCTTTACATTCACAACTATACCCAGAATGTTTACAACGTTTTTGTGCCAGGTAACTTTCAATAGCGTTTTATATCACATAACTTTTAATAACGTTTTTATATCACACAACTTTTAATAACGTTTTATATCACATAACTTTCAATAAAGTTTTCAACACATAACTTACTATATCATTTTATATCACATAACTTTGAATAACGTTTTATATCAAATAACTTTTAATAATGTTTTGTATCACATAACTTTCAATAACGTTTTATATCACATAACTTTCAATAACATTTTTATATGACATAACTTTCAATAACGTTTTATATAACATAACTTTCAATAACATTTTATGTCACATAACTTTCAATAACGTTTTATAATACATAACTTTCAACAACGTTTTATACCACGTAACTTTTAATAGCGTTATCATACCACTTAACTTTTAATAATGGTCGCTCAATATACAACGTCATCTTCTCGTTGCGTCGCTCGATGTACTTTCACGCTGCTAAAACATCCACATTCAATATATCGGTGGTATGAAGAAAAGTACAATGTCAACATGTCTCCTGGTGACTGGTCTGTTGAATAAGATGCTGGAGGAAACTATCCAGGAAATTACAAATAATTGCAGAAAATTCTGAAATGACTTAATTTGTATGGGTAAAATAAAGTAAAAAAAGGAAAATGGAAAATGGTTGGTCCAGGATGTTAGATACATGCTGAAAATGGAGACATTTATTTTGTGTTTTTGCACAATGAAAACTAAATATTACCACTGCCAAGTTACAAGGTAACTCCGTAAGGATTGATTAATTGCTGCGATTCAGAGGGCCTCCCATGCTTGACTTTGTCATGGTCTACCTTTAAAACTAATAATTTGAAGAATTATTGATGACAGGTAAAATACACAGTGTAGCGGGGAGAGGAGAAGAGATAGAAGAAGAGGACAGAGAGGAGAGAAGGAAGTAAAGGCCTCGATGTAGAGAGCAGGGAGGGGGAGATTAAAAGACATGGGCGGGAAAAACGGTTCGGAAATGGTAAATAGTGTAGTTCTAGTCTTCCGACCACTCAAAGCTCTTTAACACTACATGACATCATTCACCAACAACCACCCCACAAACAACACACACACAAACAACCACCCCCACAAACCCATTCAACACTGATGGGAGGGCTAAGGTGCCACCTGCCCATCAGGAGTAGCTAACATTCACACACTGATGGGAGGAGCTAAGGTGCCACCTGCCCATCAGGAGTAGCTAACATTCACACACTGATGGGAGGAGCTAAGGTGCCACCTGCCCATCAGGAGTAGCTAACATTCACACACTGTAGCACAGCTACAGGAGACATTTGGGTGAAGTGTCTTGCCCAAGGACACATCGACATGGACTAGTAGAGCTGGGGATTGAACCGCCGATCGTCTGATTGAAGGACGACCCTGCTCACCACCGAGCCCGTCACCCGGGAGACAACACAGGAGGGAGAACTATGGACAGAAGATGAAGAGGAAGACAGGAAGAGATGAGAAGGAAGATGAGGAACTTTAGTAACTCCATTATAAGGCACACACACACACACAGACACACACACACACACACGCACACACACACACACACACACACACACACACACACACACACACACACACACACACACACACCAGTTGCTGTATAACAGGATTAGTGCGCTGCTAGAAAGGAGAGGGAAAACTCAGAGACACAAACACACATTCAACCACACACAAAGCAGAAACATCCATTAGCAATGGACACACATCTCTCTCACTCCCCCTCCTTTCACTCTCTATCTCACAACAATCACTCGCTCGCCCCATCTGCATGCTTATTAGTGCATTCACTCTCGCTCTAAGTAACTCTATTTTCCAGTGACGTGAGACACCAAGTGTTTTTTAAACTTGCGTTTACTGTTTATACAGTTATCATATATATATATATATATATATATATATATATATATATATATATATATATATATATATATATATATATATACGTATATATATATATATATATATATATATATATAAGATAATAATGACAAAACATGCCAATCATTTCAAATCAAAGCTCCTATTTCCATTTTTAGTTTGGTAGTGGACTTTCAGATTAGATAAACACAACGAAATGTCTCTTTGTACCTTTCCCTGCATTTGACACTTCAGAACAAACTGTTTTGCATGAGGTTCGAAATCTTTTTATACATTTTTTTCCTGCAAAAAGAACTGTGATGCACAAACACACCAACTTTAATCTCTTATTTTTTACTCCTGGAATGTATCATCACGTGTATATGTAGATTCCTTCTATTTGCCACTGTGGCCTTCATTTGTCGTCATCCTTACGGCTTTAATTAACACAACTCCATCTTTACTCTTTCACAGTGACATATATTTGCATCAACTTTGCCTTAACAAGACCGATAAACACGAGAACGACTGTTTTCTGAAGTCACAATTCCTCCACTCAGGATGTCATTTACTGCTCCGTTAGGAAATCAGGAACCATCACCTGAGCTTAATCAAAATTTTGCAAGGCTTTAAATGGAAAACATTTCACAGATTGTTCCGGTATATCCCCTTTTAATTAAGAATGTAACGTCTTATCAAGCGCCAGGGTTGACAAATTACCTTAAATATATTTGTTACACTTTGAAAGGAGTTAAAAAACTTCTTAGAGAGCAGCCACATTTACATACCACTTCTAGATAAATGGGGGGCAGTGTGTGTCGTCTAATCCTAAATTAGGATCTTAATTTTGTGCGTAAGTTTAACAGTCTACAGGGAGGCATCGCTTGTAATTTGGAGAGAAAAAAAAGTTAAATAAAAGAAGGACTTTACCAGCTGCCTACAAGGATATAAGGATACATTTTCTTTTTTGCTGAATCAAAATCTCTTTTTTTCATTCATTTATCTTTGCAATTATATTTTTAATGCTTTTTACCCCACCACCACTTTCTAAACTTTTCAATACGCCTTTAACCACAACACAGTTGATGCTGTTACGGAGAGTTAGGAAATCCATTCACTCAAAAGCAAAAACACTCCCACAGTAACACTCCAACAGAGTATCACACAAATGAACCAAGGGGTCATACAGTTACAGTTAAAAGCCAACCTGCAAAGTGAGGTTTTGATCGTTCTTAATGTTATTGATGGACCGAATAGGAGCAGAGACAAAGTTCTGTCACCATATGACTGTTTCTTAAATGGAAGGACAGACAAAAGCCCAGTTTTGATGGTACTTGGGTATCCGGCAGAGCAAAATACATGAAAGGGCAGGACCATACAGTGCTAAAGAAAGGGCTTTACAAATAACAGGATTTCTAGTTCATCCAGAAATAACAGAGAGTAAATTCAGTTAATATGGTTTCTGTTTTTACATTTATTTATTTTTTTATCATGTTTTAATTCTTTCTGCACAGTTTCCCATCAGCTAAATGTGGATAAAGAAGCACCAACATATGTAAAGATGGGAATAGAGAGACATTTTTTGGATGTGAGGCATACGATTCATTTTAAGTGGAGAAACAGAAAGGAAGGAGCTGGTCTCAGTAATTATGTTTATTTATCGAACTTTAGTGCTTTACACTATTTTGGTACATTTTTTAAAAATGTGTTTGGTTTGATTTTGGAGAAAGAATATAATTATGCTGATTTGGCTGTGCAAGGTTTTAGATATATAATTATTTCTCCTCAAGGAGGAGAAATAATTTTCCACAGTAGTGCATACAAACCGTGAGCAAGTTAGACATACAGTATTATACAAAAAGACAAAGTCATGGCTCAACACTCTACTCACCACGGACTGGATTTCCTGTTACTTATTTAAGGCTGTAGGAACTAAGCTCTGCTAAAACAGGCTTTTCTGCACATAGGCAGGCTGTACCTGCATCCAGAGGGAAGGGGGGCAAAGTGCTGGTCGAGTGGATGATCTGGGTCATGTGTGATTATGAGTGCTTTGCGGATCAGGGATGAGGTGGCAATGATGGGATCATTTGGGGGTAGTACTAACAATGTGTTTGCTGGCTGTATGCTAAACCATTACATTTTTCTGTAGTCAAGGCTGCAGTTCAAGTTGTAGATCTGTTATATATGTTAGTTACAGCTTAAAACAAGGATGAAGCTGGTTGTAACCAGCCTAACAGTTGAAGGAAATTTCGTACGTTTATTGATGTCTAATGGGGTTCATGTGAATAGAAAAGTGGATAGTAACCAGAATCAAACCCTGAGGGACGCCACATGAAATGGGAGCCAAGTATTAACTGCCAATAGTGACCGGGGACAACTTCTATCATACTTTATCATGTTATTGTTACTGATTATTAGAATGACTTGATTTACTTTCACCCAAAATACATTAAGAAACAATATCAAGGCCATTATGCATAATCAATGATATAAAAAAGATACAAAAAATAGATACAATGATAATGCTTTATTTTCTTCTATTGAAGCGAATTCAAAACTATTGTTTATCCACATCAGTATGTATCACATATATATATGTATACGTATATATACATTCTACTGTGATACCAGTAAATATCAGTTCATTAAGCCCTGTTTCTTTTAGGACTGTGGGTAAAGTTGGTATAATAATCTAACTGATTAAAACAAATGAAATGACAGTCAATGACTGTCAACTTTTCCATATATCTAGTTATTGCGTTAATTAGAAAGGTTCATGCAGGTAGAGTTTTTTTTCAGGATCAACATTATTGAGTTTACAATATGATGGCTAATGGTTGTACTTAATAGTATACAGGTGAGATGGAAAACTCACAATTAGAAATGAAAATTACATGTACTGAACACTAAATCTGGTTTCGTGACTTAAATAAATATATATATATAGATATGAGAAATGTCCACAATTCAACTAAACACAGGATATATATGCAGTATATATTAAAATATAGTATTTTACCTGTGGGAAAATATCTAAATCGGAGACAAAAATGTACATAAACTCCAGGTTCAACTTCCTGCTAGCTAATCTTAATTATAAGGCATGTTTCTTCAGGAAAAGCAGGCAGAACGCTGGTCGTGTCTACATGAACTGGAGGGATGAACAGGGAAAGAGAAAATGTCTGATCCATCTTTCATTATGATGTTTCTCCTTCTTCTGATTTGTGCTCTGCCATTCAACATTGCATCACAGCTTTGGCTTGCCTCACACGGCATGCTGGGAGAATTTGAGTTTCTGGGGAATCTGTGTCTCGGATCATCTCCTGATTTGTTCAAAATACTGAAGGGAGGGTTTTTTTATCCTACAAAGCAAGGTATGCGAGGTAGGAAAGAGGAAGAGAAACAGATTCCACTGGTGAAGATAGAAAGTGATGTATATAGAGATAAAGGGAAGCACGGAGTGAGGGAGGGGGGTGGGGCAGTGAAAGACAAGTAGAAATAGAAGAGAGCATAAGCAGAAAGGGGAAGAAGGAGAAAAGGAAACAGATGATAGAAAAAAGAAGATAGACAGAAAAATTATAAGGAGAGAGGAAGGAAGTTAGAGATAGAAATTCCTCCTGAACAGTTATTCACAAGCTTTTTTGTGTCTTGATTTTCTAAGTATTTCTTTATAAATATACAGAAGTTACATTTAGCACCGCTGCCAGCGAAAACATTCCCTTGTCAAACTCACACCAGAAATTTGTAAAATGAAAGATTTGCTGAGGGAGGAATCACTAGAACATGGTAAAACAGAGAGAAATACTGCTGGCTAGAAAACCCCTCCCAAAGTCCATCTGAAATAAGAGATGAAATAAAGCACTGCTGCAGGTCCAACCCTTCCCTAGTCCAATAGGGTACCTTTATTTGGCAACACTCCTTCAGCCAAGTGAGAGCCTGTGGTGGTGTCAGACAGAATAGTTGTGGTAAGTGAGGACATTTTGGCCGGTCCTTACTTCTTCAAGGCTTGTTTGAGGGTTAGGACTTGGTTTTAAGGTTCAGGTTAGAAGTGGGTTTAGGTTTAGACTAAGTGTTAGTGCCATTTTGTTGTGACTGTTATGGTCAGGGGCTAGCGAATGTATTAACTCACTTATGTGATTTTGGGCTATACAAAATAAATTGAATTGAATGTCCACAATGGAAAACAGTCATTCCTGGTTCTCAGAAAAGGAATCCATCTGTCCTAAGTGATCTGCTTAGAAGTCAAATTGTGCTGATGATGCTAGAGGAATTCCTCTAGCATCATCAGCACAATTTGACTTTTAGTTAACTATCTTGATGACTAATGGATGATTTGCCATAGCATTTAGTACAGATATCTGTTGTACCCAGAGGCCGATACTACAGACTTAAGACTTTTTCTGTAGCGCCATCATGAGGTTAACATTTATGATTTTGAGAGAAATCACTAGAAACTGTTGTTGCATGGATTGACGTGGAATTTGGTAAAGGCATTTATGTTGCGGATTAAGCAAAAAGACTTTGGTGATCCCTTTTCGTTTAGCGCCATCATCAAGTGAAAATTTAAGTTTTTCCAATTATTTTGTATATGGCTAAATACTTCATCAGCCTCAGTGTACAGATGAAGTTTGTGTTAAGTGCTAATTAGCAAATGTTAGCAAGGTAAATTAAGATGTGAACACTGACATTAGCACATAGCACCACTGTGCCCAAGTAACGCTAGCATGGCTCTCGACTTTTAGTCTTCTTGCCAAATATGTCATATGACTTATTCTACCTGTCAGTGGTGGCACAAAGTGCTGATAGTTCATTAGTGATTTAATTTACTGCGGACTTTAGAATTTGAGTGTTTTCTTATTGAGGCAAAAATAAATGAATAAAGAAGGGTAGTTTTGGGCTTTAACTGGATCTTGAACACAATTAATTAAAATACCATATGAACACTGTCTGGGTTGTCACTAAACCAATTTATACATTCCTAATTCCCTATTAATTTGCAGTTACATAGCAGTTTGTCTTTAGTAAATTATAGTCAAATATGGCACTTGTAAAAATAAGCTGGTACTGATGCTATACTTATGTATCAATTCTTCTCACTGGCTTTATGTAAAACTTCAGGACTTCTCCTTCTAATGGAGTGTTTTTACAAGAAAGAGATCTGAATACTGGTAGAACTGAGTGATGTAGGTGTAGTTCTATTGATGTCATCTTCACATATTTGGAAAGGAAAATGGAATGGAAGTCTTAATCTGATGTACAGTACCAGAGTAAATGCACATCAGTGGTCATTAAATGTTTACTCTTCAATGTGTTCTTTAGTAAGTGGAAAACCTCAAAGATGGAGAAACATTATGTTTAGTAAAGGATACACAGCTCTATTATCCAGTGTTTCCAGGTTTAGTTTATGAGGAATGTGGCAGAGAGCAGCTCATTGTTTCTTTTCTCCGGGGGATTTTCTTGAGTTTCTTACTGCTGTGTTAAGATTCACTGCTGGAGCTATTTCTGCTCATCTAGAGAGAAAGAAGAGAGGGGTTTTATTATTTCAAAGAGAGAACTGCTTTGATAATTATTTCTTAAAATAATGGTGTCCCTATTACAAAGACGTATCCTCCACTATGGTCATTCCATCCTCTTTTCACCATGAGAATTCATAATGAAGAGGGTTACAGGGTTTCTCGCTCTCCCTCTCTTTCTTGGTCTTTGCCTCTCAGATAACTCTTTGCTCTCGTTCCTTTCCCCCCATTTTCCTCTCCAAGAGAAATCTTTCAGCCATGTCCAATTGGCTCTGGCCACCACATGCACGTCTCCCTAGTGGGAATAAACTATAAAAATATTTCTCCTTCTCAAACACACACTTACATGTGCACACACATCTCTAAATGAAGCTGTGACTCAAGGAATAGGCCACTAAGAGAACATCAGACTTCTCATTAAAGGCGTGCTGTACTGCCCCTGTCCCTGTCTGTGTGAGCTGGTGAGACACAGAGACAGATCCCTGTGGTAATATCATGGGTCCACGCCTGGTTATGTGCCACATAGGTCCTTTTTAGTGGACCCTCGCTACCCACACACACACACAACCATAGATGCACAAAAACAAAGTAAATTGGATAGATTTATATTGTTGCTGTTGTAAAACTTTTCTTTCGCCCCTGTCTGGCCTTTTCCCTTCTACCTTTTTATCTGTTCTCTTTTGTTCTCCTTATTTTTCAATGTGTAGTTAAATTCACCGTGCCTCTCTTTTTCTTATTATTCTTATTTATTTACCTTTTCATACCTTATTTCCTTTATTCTTCACCATTTCAGTCAATCTCTGTTCCCTGCTAACCACAGTCAGTACAGTTCCAATTGGAATCAATTAGACCTATATTAATGAATACAAACAGCTGTGGATTTATATAAAAGCAGTGGGTTTTAAACTCACTCCATGATTTTTTAAATGTAACTCAAGCTACATTCCATAGGTTCCTCAAAAGGCAATGTTTTGTGGGATATTTTGAAGGAAAAGTTTCCCATTAAATATATGAATGGTTAGTCTTTAGTCGACTGTGCATATAACCCATTAATACTTTGAGTAATATATTAAAATATATATATGTATATATATATATATATATATATATATATATATATATATATATATATATATATATATATATATATATTAGTTAAAGACATCTTCATATAAAGACAAACTACATCTGCACTAGCCAACTTTCCAAGGATGAGATTTAAAATGTCTTTGAATGTTTTTTAGGAAGATACAATATGAATATAAATATTATTATTACTAATAATAATATTACTGTGTCATTGAAATAGTTGTCTTTACCTCTGTAAAATAACCTGTTTATTAGCTCACATAACTTAAGTGACAGGACACATTTTCAGCCGAACAGCTTACTTTTCCTCATTTCTTTTCTCAATTCTTTTTTCTTCACTTTGCTATAATTCATTAAGTTGATCTATTTACTTAACTTAGAATCCTTACTTTTTTTAGCTCCCTCAATTTTTGTCGTACCCCTTTTGTAGTTTGTAATTTTCCAATTGTGACCCCAGCTTAGTCCCCAGCTTAGTCCATCTTAAGAGTTGTATTTTAAGATACAGATTTTTTGGAGACCAACGTGTTTATGAAGCAGCAAGGGTTGTTTTAAAAGCATAAGAGTTCGCAACTTTCCATACCTGCTGCCGAGGTTCTCATTTCATGACCAAAGCACAAAATACCTTGGCAGGGAGCACTCAGACAGTCTAACAGCACTATAGATGGAGTGATAATAAAAGAAAAAGTAATCAATATGGGCAGTTCTGCTGTACATGAGTTTGTAACAATAACACTTTAGCAACTGCAATTCTTATTGTTGGGGTATCAATGTTTAAAAGGTATTGTTCTACTATCAGCAACATTTTAAAAGTCATATTCACCTTTTCAACATCAAAATTGCACCATTCCAGAATGACTCTTTTCTAAACTCTAACTGAGCTTGTCTGATGCATGCGCTTATACAGCAACTTCCTGTTAACAATTACCAACCAGTGGTGGAAACGGTCAGAGCCATCCCATAGTACACACAGGCAGAGGATGAACCATGAGGCTCTTGAAGTTTCTGAAGCATCAACCAGTCAGTGAAAGTTAGTTTACTAAAAACTATGATTATGTAAATTACAAATAGTAGCATCAGACAATATTATCTATTTTTGAGTTACAAAAGTAAAAATGAGTCATTCTCCAAAATAAATCTAGTCATAGCCTCTACAATTTGCACCTCTGAATTTCTTGCTTCATTTTGTAAAGCTCTGGGAGAAGTTTCTCGATAGCTAACAAAACTGAGTCCCTGTCTGTGCATGCTTTAGCATTAGCATATTTGCCGACAGACTGGGTTTCATTTGGGCTTTTTTCTTTGATGGATACTTTTTATTTCTAATATTTAGGATTTACAAGAGGCCGTAGTGTTCTTAAGTAGGTTGGAAACACTGGGAGCAGTTTTATCAGAATCAGAATTTATGTCTCAGTAAATAAAGCCGTACATTGCTCAAGCAGAAGTCTCATATCAACAAGGTTTACACACACCTATGTACCAATTGATTAGATTGATTAGAAAAATCACAATCACATATTTTTATCAAATAATATATCCCAGACAAATGGTTTTGAATTAAGTTTGAGAGCAAACTTTTCCTCTTCACCAAAGCAGGAAGTTATTTAACGAGATCTCAGAAGAGATTTCAGAAGATTGCAGAGGGTAAACCATTAATTACAAGGAGGGCACCATTGAATGCTATTTTTGACAGGGCTTTAACTGGATTGCATCTAATCGCAGTATGAGCTTGCCCATGCAGGTTACTATATCCCGACTACATCAGTTACATGATCTGGACCAAAAGTTACCATAGCGACCATGTTAAGAAGGGGAACTCTCTCTGTGTGTAAACAAAGCCAGGGAAAACCTCTGTTATGCGGTCTCAACTCCAAATCGCTGCTCTCTCTCTCTGTCCCTTTCTCATACAAACACACACACGAGGGAGCAGGTAGTAATTGTGCCCTGAGTTGTCGTGGTTACTGTGGTTTCTGTGTCTTAAAAGCCGAGGAGGAAAGGGGGGGCGGGAAGGGAGGGGCAGAGGGAGGAGCAGTGTCTCAGGAGGCTGACATACATTTCACGACACTTACACTCTCTGACCTCGCAGAGTGGCTACAGCAGAGACTGCTGGATGTGTTGCAGTGAATAGGTGTGTGTGTGTGCGTGCGTGTGTGTGTGTGTGTGCGTGTGTGCGTGCGTGCGTGCGTGCGTGTGTGCGTGCGTGTGTGTGTGTGTGTGTGTGTGTACGTGTGTGCGTGTGTGTGTGTGTGTGTGGAAGGGGAAGGAACATAAGACTGAGATACAATCAGAAGAAGGGAAAGAAGGGTAGAAGAAGATGAGTGGTGAGGTAAAGAAGAGAGAGACAAGGAGATCTCACCGGTTTGCTGTCGGACGATCACACACACACACACACACACACACACACACACACACACACACACACACACACACACACACACACACACACACACACACATACACACACACACACACACACACACACACACACATACACTTAGAGTGAGGGGCAAATGCTGCAGACACTTGTCTTCTTCCCTCTCATCCTCTCTAAAGGTATACAGAGACAGTGAGGGGAGGAGAGGAATGATGAGAGGAAGAGAGGGAAGTTAAAAGCACTTCAGTCATCTCTCTCTCTCTCTCTCTATGTGACCTTCTGGTGTGAAGAATCAGTACTCATATGGGAAAAAAGAACATGGAGAAAACAAGCAAATACAACATCTGAAAATGTGGAGGAATACCACATTGTGGTACCACTTCCTATCTTCCTCTGTCATGCCCGTAAGACATTTTAAACATACTTATAATGCGCTACAATCTGCTTATAGCCCTGTACAAACATAGTTGTAAGTTATAAATATCAATAATGCTTATAACCAATACTGATAACACATAATGACTTAAAAGGTGAATTATTATACTATTTAATAATTATTGGTCACTCGCTCAATTTATTTTTCCGGGGGCATATTGTGTTATAATTTATTTTCCATTATAATATATTCATTTTGCATGATGATCACAGTTATAAGGGCTTATAATGTGATTAAAAGTTACCTTTTAGTAATTGGTTATTAGTCATTGGATGTTTTAAGTAAAATAACAATTAACATTGTTGTTCTTACATATGCTTTATGATATTGTTTTTCACTTGACTTAAAGCACCCAATGAGTAATCAAAAATCACATAATAAAACATTATCACAGTGATTATAATGCATTTAAAAAATATAATATAATATGTTTTGAATATTCTTACAGAGCATTATAAATATATGTATGAGTTCTTATAAAATCATTATATATTGCAATAAGAAGATTATTATAAGTACGTTTTTAATACATTATATAGGAAGTTAGCCAAATGCTTTTGGACTTCTTGTTAGTGGGTGCGTTTTGCCTAAAACTGTTTTTATTAAACAAGTTCTGCCAGCTGAGGTGAAATAGTGTTTCTGTATTTATTATCATTCTATTTAATGTTTTTCTCCCTATGATGGTTCCTATAATTCTACCCAATATCTCGTCGCTTTCTAAAGAGGTGTTGCATTATTTTACGTTAATATTTTGCCTACATGGTGTCATTGTCAAATGTGTCATTGTCAAATTGACAAAGACTTACTGACACACAAACCAGGAGATTTAATTGAAGGGATTGATCCTGAGTTGCAATAAAATTATATATTAATTAGTAATAATAAAGTTATTAAAAGTGTTACTCAGTGTTGATATCCAGTTGCGGTCAATATGAGATAATACAATGTTATAAATTACAAGTTAGCCTTTTCTTGCTGTGGAGTAGTAATAGTGTACAGTTTGAAATTACCACAAGCATTTACAAGAAGAGAAAAGTGTGAAACAGGATTTATTCAGAAATAACTTTGGATTTGGTATTATTATTATTATTATTATTATTATTATTATTCACTATATAAAATATCTTCACAGTTTACTTTGGGTCAGTACACCAAACTGTATAGAGGTCATTTGAGAGCAAATCTTGCTGGAATCTGATTGGTTACCAATTTAGAAAAACTGTACTGGGATTGGCCAGCATCATAATTAGCTATTTATCAACCAGCAAAAGGGGGTTATGTATAACGGATGAGGAGAGGTTATGTGTACAGAATATCACTCCCTTGATCAGATTATTTTAACTGCATCCAAATTATTATTCTGCTTTAAAATATAAAATAATAGCCTTTATCTAAATTGTTAAAAATGGTCTAATCTGGCCTTTTTCTAACAAGAAGTGTGTTGACTGAAATTTGAATGCTCACTTTTGAGCCGTTGGAATTTTCTACTTGTTTCAAAATATTGTATAATTTTGGCTAATTTAAAATCCTAGATATGTCTCACATCCTGGTGTCGTGAAGGAGTCCCTCAGAGTGGCAGCGAGGTACTGTGACTGTTCAGAGGCATTCATGTGGAGCTCTGAATGTGTGAGTACAACGGAGAAACAGGCCCAATGGCAAACATTTGTTGATGGAGGATCCGTAGTGAGGATGTGATGCATGAGTTGTCTCCATGTGAGCCTAAAATCATTTCAATAAATCTTCTACAACAACAACCACAAAGGGACTGTAGTGTGCACACACTACAACAAAAAAAGAACATGATACAGTAATTCCCAAACACCCTGCTACAACAAGAAAAAAACAAACAGCTATTGGTGATTGACAAATTTGGTTACACTCTTTAAACCTTTGATGCTTTGTCAGAAAATGAGCTCACATCAGACATTCACACAACATAGGATGGTTTTGAAATAGAACATTGTCTTCATTTTTTCTGAGAGTACAGCAAGGATACACTCTATAGTGTTGAGTAGAGTCAGAGTTTGAGACTTTTTCACTGAATTCAACAAATCACTAAAATGCAATAGTACACCTGCTTTTGAGCCGCGGTAATGAATTGAGATTTTAGTGTGAATTCAGTTATTAGGCACATCCATGTCCCATGGATGTGAATCCAACTCATGCAGCTCGTTGGTATGATTCATTTTTCTTGGGATGGAAATTAAATAATAGATCATTTTCAACTTATATATAAAAGAATGTTCACTTGAAATGCATTTTCTTTGTATTCACACCTTTGTGTGCTATTTACTCTTAATATTTAATTTGATTAATTATCCTTTTTTTAAGAGGGAGCAGGGTGAACATGACAGTACTTAAGTACTGTTCTGAAGTATATTTTTGAGGCACTTGTACTTGATTACTTACATTATTTTTGCTGCTGTATACTTCAGCTTTTCTACAAGGAAAACTTGAACTCTTTTCATGTATTTTTTCATAGTTGATTTTTAGATTCAGATTTTATATTATAAAATATGATGTATCAATATTGATTTGACGACCCAACACGATATAAAGTAATTAAATTCTGCTTACACATTATATACCATTAATAAAATCCTTGTGATAAAGCAATATACCAATGAGAGATGCCTTCATAATAAGTATGTTTACTTTTGGCATGTACTTGCTAATAATACTTGTTTACTCTCACTGAGGTGACATGGTGAATGTCTTCTCACCGTAACAAAGTGCTTTCAAACTGTGTCATTGCTTCTTTAAGTGAAGGATCTCAATACTTTTTATTTTTTGAAAACTGGAAGGAAGGGAGTTATAGTTCTCTGAATTTGTCACAATACTCAGAGTAGACATTTTCACTACAAAGATAATATTGAAAAGAAGGGATGATGATGGATTGATATCATTAATAAATTATGATAATAGGCCAGCTTTACAATGATGCATTTTGTATTATTAAGTTCATAGGACCATAGTATATAAACTGTTACATTACATACAAAAAAGGCACAAAACAATTGTGTCTTTTCGAGATCATTTTTGACAACTTCATGTATAATTTGATTATGAATATTAGTGGAGTTGTAGTGTTCTGTGAAGCTCTGTAAGCTCTTTCAGTGTCCTTTCCTCCCTAACAAGCACACGTCTGCAACACAAAACTATTGGCAGCTTTAATCCAAACTATTAATATCAGTCAAAACTACACATCATCTTCTAATAGTTATATTCCTCTGTGTAATCAGGTCTTTCTGACTCTTTCACTCTTCCATCAGTCCAGTTTGCTTTTTTCCTCTGTATCATCTTTAAACCTGTGTGTGTGTGTGTGTGTGTGTGTGTGTGTGTGTGTGTGTGTGTGTGTGTGTGTGTGTGTGTGTGTGTGTGTGTGTGTGTGTGTGTGTGTGTAATGGGTATGTCTGATGTCTGGCGTCAGTGTTGACCGTATCGCTCCCCGGTGATATTGCATCACTGTTCAAATGATGTATATTTAGACACACACACACACCTAGTATTAGGTACAGTCATAATTATTATTATGAAATTATCCTATTTAAGTAATATCAATAACACGCCTGTTAATCTTACGCTCACACTTTTTTGGTCTCCTCATGAAGCTTTTAGTAAGTGCAGGTGTTGCCAGTTGCATATTTCGCCTGAAAAAAGCAACATCATTTTGAGTTCATATATGCAAATCTAATCAGTTCACCCAGAAGTACTTCCCAAGCTAATGCATGCTCTCTCTGCAACCCTCCCTATCCCTCTCTCTCTGGAGAGCCTTTAAGGCCTCCTCTCTGGATTTGGAGCAGACATATTGTCTTCTGCTGGAACAGACTGAGCACTAATTGGCTAGAGAGAAGTTTGGAGACGGCATCGAAAAGTAGAGAGAGAGGCAACGAGAGAGAGAAGGAGAGAGAGAAGGGGAGAGAGAGATAGATAGAGAGAGAGAGAGAGAGAGAGAGAGAGAGAGAGAGAGAGAGAGAGATAAAGAGAGAGAGAGAAGATGCTGTAAAGAGAGAATATGAAAGGGAGCGAGCCAGGAATGTTTGGAAGACTAAAAGTGCTTTAAACCCATAATGGACCTATTTCCAGACAGGCGCCATTTTAAATCTCCACCCACCCAACATACCGTTGCGCACACAGATACACACACACACACACACACACACACACACACACACACACACACACACACACACACACACACACACACACACACACACACACACACTTTAAAATAGATTAAGAGTTCTGAAAGGCAAAAGGTTTCTCTGACCAGAGGACAGGATGGTGATTCTTCACTTCATGGAATTTTACTTTTGAAAGATAATTTAATTGTTGCACAATAACCAATATCTCATTAGCTGTCATTAAACAGTTTAAATCATTACTTAGTATTACAGTAATACATAGGGATCAATTAAAATCAATCTGCACAAATATGTTATATTCAAAATTCCAAATACCAATTCTAAAAATATAACCAACAATCAGTTTTTCCTTGAATATGTTATTTTTAAATCATAGGACAAAAAAATACAGATTATCATAATAGAACAATACTTCTTTAATTTCCACTGAACAAACAATGTGTATCTGTGACATACATTTTTATTGTTTGAGTCTTAGTTGTTATATACTCCTTTTAAATACTATAATTCAGTCATACAGACAAGCATACAGTAATAAATAAGCCTTTGCATCATGCCATATTAGCAGGATAGACATTGACAACACACCACATGTTAAGTGAGTATATGTAAAAGTGGAGGAGCCCTCAGAAAAAAAAAGAGAGAGAGAGAGAGAGAGAGAGAGAGAGAGAGAGAGGCAGGTCTATTGGACATTTGATGAAAGATCCCAAAGAGACTTTTTATCCTTCAGACCAACATCTGATCTACTGAGTATGCTCAAAGATTTATCTTTCCACTTATGGACCTTTAGCTGTTTTCTCCTTTAAATTACTGCAAATGCACTTTTTCCTTGTGCTTGGTATTTTCAACATCCCTCAAATATACAGTAAAACTGAACAGCCGCTCAAAAGTTCCAAGAGTCTGAATTATCATAGTAAAATATTCTCCTAGTTCCATTCAATGCTTTCAGTATCATTTCAGTCTGTAGTCTCAACCATGCATGATATAATGTCCAATTTAAGCAAATGAATTTCAATACATTTAGCCATGTTTCATGTTTAATTATTATCACCAATAATGCATGAATACAAAATTGTATACAATGAAAATGTTCATTACATGTTCTCATTATAAAACCATTTGTATATAATATATAATAATAATATATAATACCTTTATGGCCACCCTTTATTTTACAAGTCCATAATTTCCTGGAAAGAATTCTTACACTATAGGGAAACATTTTCTTAAAATGAAATGACTGGATTATTTTTTATATTGGTAAAAAATATGCCTGTTTGGGGCATGCTAAGTAACTAATATATTCAAAGAGGGAATTTATTAATACTTTTTTTTTCAAATGCTAACAAATACTGAAGGCACTTTTTCAAAACTTTTCATACAGTCAGCGTTATCATCGTGTTAATCCCACCTCCAAAACTCACTCACACCACCAACACACTTCATACATGTCTAAAATAAGCTTGTTCGACCAAAACACTGGCAACAATTATCAAAGGAAAGGAAACATTGTCACTTATAACGTAAACAACAGGCAGCATCACATACATTCCAAACTTTTATCTTTGAAGTTTTAATAATTTTTCACATAAATCAGTATTTAGAAGAGGAATAACACCTTTTCACTATATTGACTGTACTAAAGTAAATGTAACAATAATGAATCATAAATGCAGCAATTTGCATCAATATGCTTTATTTTGTCTATATCCTTGCATATAGTAATTCGCTTGTGCAAAATAAAGATTTGAAACAAAAGAAAAAATTCTTGAAATTCCCATTCTCTCAAAGAGACAACATGGTTAACAACATGGTGAGTGACTGTGGCCCTTGTCTCATCAGAGAGCCCTTGGCCCTCCCTCTCACTGCCACTCCTCTTCCCCCGCCAACCTTCTGTCTTTTTGGTAACAAGAATAAAAACAGGACATCTGGTTAGGCTTTCAGCTGACATTTAAATGAGCTGTAGAATGATTCATATTTCATTTTATTGTAAATATTCTGCTAAGACTTTTATATATATTTCAATACAGTTACTGCAGAAATGCACGGAAATTGCCAGTATTCTGTTTTGACTGTGTTTCTCACAGTTTTGAATACAGTGTGTTAGCATTTGAAATGTGCTGCAAATATAACGTGTTTTGAAGGTGGTGGAGTATGAATGAGAAAAGAGTTCATGGATTTTGGAAAATGTGGTCATTGAATGCATTTTGTGTGAAAGCAATGAAAATGTATTACAGTTTGGTTCCACATAGACTCTCCACATAGAGTTTTGACAATGTGACTTCAGCTTTGACTAATGCATGTCAGCAATTGAAAAACAACTTTAATAATTGGCCACTTCATTCCTAATATCTGTTGAAATGTATGGCTGCCTGTAGACAAATTTCCCTTTTGTGCATGTTCAGCTCACCTGCAAAGACTATCTCTATTTTCCGTACAGTTAGAACCACAATACACACTTTTTTTCCTGTAAAGGTTTTGGAAATAATTTCAGAATTACATCCCATAACATAAATAATTACAGCAGTAACTATTAACTATATTTATGCACTTCATATAGATACCAAGCCATCTGAAATGCCCTTTGGGAGAACAACATGGCTCATTTTAATCTTATTTCTATCAGTTTCACCTGTTGAAATGACATGAATGTAAACAGTATACTTGATACCGTTGTTTATATAAATGCAAACAAACACACATTCTTAGCAGTTCTACTCCGTCTGCCTTGTCTCTTTAAACGAGATGATCATTGATTCAACTTTCCACTTTGCAGCAGAGATTACAGGCACTCCTAAACTTCTCCCTGCTTGCCTTGTTGTTCCTGACCTCTCAGTTTGTGTACTCACATTTGAATGCCCATATGTATCTAATAAAGGATTGTTGACAAGCTGAGAGAAGAGGCCTGCGCGGGAGCTGGCACATGATAATAATTGTAATGTAGGCTGGAGTTTGAAGAGTGTGCTGAGATTATGTTTGCCTTGGGAAATAGCTTTCATAGTGGAGAAAATGAATTATTGTTAACAAACAAGGGAGCTGTCTGGGTTTGCTTATTAAGAAAGTGAGATTGAGCTGATGTCACACTGATGTCCATGACAGGAAGGGGTCATTGCTGCAGATGGAGCAAAAATATGCTTCTTTGTGACTTTGATTTTTGGAAACGTTTTGCTTTTCTGACTTCTTGATTTAACTCTCTAATCTTCTCCGATCTGATCACAAAGCTTTGTATGACAATAACTAGAGTTATGGTGCATATGCACTACAGTCATGTTCACATGTTGTCTGCTCATGCAGGGATCAACGATTGCTCGCTTGAAACATTAACGTTGAACCCTGTCATCATGTTTGCTACAGGCATCCCATGATGCACTCCTCTGCTGTGGCACTGGTATCTTCTTTCAATGGTTGACTATTCGATTGACTATGACATGCCTTTCATACCCATGTCTTTACGCTTTGTCTTGATCTTGATATTATTCTCAATAGATACATTTGAATGGAGAAATCAATGAGACTATTTTCTCAGATAACAATCCAATATCTATTTAAACCATAAGGATTCATAAAGACTCAGTCATTCACACTTCTGCATCAGCCTGTTTGGCCCTCTGTGTACAGCAGTTTGGCATTATGGATCTTCTAATTTCATATGCAGTGATTATTACAGCAGGGAATGCTGGGAATAGTTTTGATTGGAGCCTGCAGAGTAAATGAATTGTCCTGCAACCACACAACTGTCTCTGGGCGAGAATGAATTAGACTGATTGAACACCTCAATAAGAGGAAGTACGACTACACACACACACACACACACACACACACACACACACACACACACACACACACACACACACACACACACACACACACACACACACACACAGGGAAGCGCTCCTTCCGTCACTCAAACACTTGCACACAAGCGCAGTCTCCATCATACACACAAACGCGATCAATTTACACATCAGGCTTTGTATTGATCTGGCTATTTGCTGCCCGGGTCCCCTGCCATGGCCTTTCAATTAAGACGGGAAAGAACAGACAGAGAAAGATGGACTGAAATATAGATGAGACGAAAACGATAAATAAAATGATCAACCTGTTTACTTTTTCATCAAAACTTAGAAAGAGATATTTTAATTGCATTTATTCTATAATTGGCAGTAAATATATGTTTGGATGTTGAATCCAGGGATGTTTGGGGTGTTTGTGAACTTTTTAAAGTGTGCCTATTTAATTCTATTGATTAGTATGCCAAGTTTGAGAAATGAAAGGATCAGCTAAGGATTGTGTTGTTTTTAAACCGCCTCTGGAGAAAGAAGGGGGTCGAGGCATTTAGACGGAAAATGGCAACTACATTTATAAAGAACCATATTGATGTACTTTGTGCTGTGATTTGTATGGTTGTTATTCTTTTCTTCTAACTTATTTAATCATATTTGTATTTTGATATTGTAATAGCTATTTCTCTCTGCATCTGATATCATGTGATGTGTTGCTATCTGGTGCATTCTCCGTATAGAGTACCATGTGTATTGGTATTATTTCGGCCCAGATGAAGAGCCTGTGAGGTCAGCGTTGATGAGACAAAGTAATCTAGAATGTGCACTTCCACATATTTGACAGGAAAAGGCAGATGATATAGAAGTGCTTTGTGACAAAAGTAGAGCCAGATTTATATTTTATAGCAGAACAACCTTCATTTTTTGTTTCTGACACACTCGCAGCAGTCTTCACACTTAAGGCCAATTTTGTTGTGCGAAAAAGTTGCATATTAATATATTTATTTCGAATTGTTGTTTTTATCAGGAGTACTTTTACAAAGAACGCCAATCTTCTTCCTCCCTACAATTTTTTTTCCGATTTTGCATAGCTTATGCAGCGCAAATGAAGGCATCAATCATCATTGTGTGAAAAGGACGTATTCAAAACCGACACAACACAGAGGCTCATGAGTGCGAACCAAGACGGCAAACTTTATTACTTCGTTTATGCTTCTGTTCTTACCTTTCACTAGACGGACTAGACACGGTGTTACTGTTTAACAGAGCATTTTGACAGTTTTATTTTATTTTATTTTTATTTAAACAGCTAGTTCATTGTCCAATGTGCTCCAGGCATTATGGCTTTTTCATGCGGTCAATAACTTTTTCTCTCCCCTCTGACCGGTTAGAAGTCCCCGGTCAGAAACTTATTTGCACACACACTTTTACTCTCACATGCACACTCAATACAATCTATTCTAAGGCATTCAAAATGAATACTCATAAATAAACCACAGAATTTTCTTGGGGGTGCTATGGCTATCCTAGGGGTAGCTAACAGCACCCCAAGCTCCTCCCCTATCACGGCTGAACGTGTTGGAAAAACACCTAACAGGGTTTTTTTGGGCTTGTGACAGCATGATTTAGATATGATGCGTATATCTGACTTCATAATCCTTAATAAAACGTCATAAACCATGACAATAACAAACAGCTGTATGCATCACTTTTTAGTGTCCCCTGGAAATAGCTTCTATTTAGTTTTGAGCTTCTTGCTCTTTGTAAATGCTTTCTTCATTTGCTTGTGTTGTGTCTGTATTGTGTTTTCTTAATTTTCTCAGGGCCAAGGTAGGATTGTCTAACTGTAAGTTTCTATGAAAACAGACACCTTTTTTAATACAGTATATTGGATAATTGCTGAATGACCATAGCATAAACTTTCTCTGTCAACTCTCCTATTTAACGCTAATATTCAAACTAATATGGGGTTGACCACATGTAGGCTGTGACTTTGACACTTCAGATTTTAACTTGAGAAATTACTCTGACACTTAATTGCTTATTAATAAAGTGATTCGGCTCATTAAAGGTTCACACTTCCTTCCATCCCACAGAGCTACACACAGTGCCCACAAAAAGTAACCGTTGTCTGATATGGACTAATTTGTGTTGTCAGTGGAAGTATATCACGATATCCTGCTCTGTTAAATATATAAGCCCAGCCAGATATCTGGATATCTGTCAAAGATATTTAGACATGGTTTCACCTGTTAATCACCAAAACACTTTTCTGAGCAGATTTGGTATAAGTGGCTCCAGCTATGAACTTCAATAAAAGAAAAGAGAAAAAAAAAATAAAAATAGACAAATCACTGCTCTATCAAGCCATTTTTTAAATGTGGTTGAGCTTAATGAAATCATCCATAACATAAAACCAGACTCTCTGCATGTCCAAAAAAGTTCCACTTTCAATACATTACATAATTAATATGTTTAATTGCAAGACAAGGATGCAAGAAAATGTGGATTGGTTTATTATCTATGATATATATGTTTAATAGATATGCTGGTCACATAACATGTGTCATTTGTTTTCCTACAACATCCGTTCTTGCAATATAATGCCTAAAATAAGCTTTATGGTAATGTTTGGGCACTTGCATACTTTAAAGACCATGGGGCTGGTTTCATACTCAAAATGTCAACAGTGACTAATCGGATGACATGTAATAAGCGAGACCAGTCTTCCCCAAACCTTAACTAGCATGTGGTGCAAAATCACAGCCCTATGTATACTGGAGAAAAATATGACGAGTTGACATCCAGGCAGCAATTATGTTTCCTTGAAAACATAATGAGATATTTTTTTGAGGGTTTTTCCTGCCATTAAACAGCTTAGGTGCACCGCCCTAGCGTTTTTGCGGCATGCCTAAGCTGCATGAACGTAAAAACAGTGGAGAGATTATCAGGATGAGCCGACGCTCAGGATGACACGAGGGAAGGGGGGTGAGAATGATGATGCTGTAATTTATCGATCCAGTGTTCACATCCTGCAAAAGCAGGAGGCCTTCATATTATTGCCCATGAGAGCAAGTCATCTACCTGTCACTGCGAAAACTGGCTGTTTCCTAATGCACGATGATAATCACTGATAAGACGATGCTTCTCCCACTAACTGAGCGCCAAATAGCTCGGGAGTTAGCGAATAAGGACAAGAACCCTGACGCTTAAGTACTATGACTGTGTTATAAATGGTAATTTTGTATGTACTGAATCCATAACATAAGAGTGTTTTTACATGAGCCCACCAACCGTACACACTGATGTCATCACCATCAGTTTATTGGTTCAGAGCAGTGGAAAATAAATCAACGATACAACACTAGTTATTAACATACTCATAGTGTTATGTTTTGAACATTCCTGATGCAACTCACCAGCCCTCAGAGCCACTGTGCCACTGATTTATAATCAAAAAGCCAGGTCATTTGGAAAAACAATGCCATCAAGGCTTTAATTGCTGCACAGCGCTTTCAAAGTCATCAAGCAGGAGTTCAAACAGGAATGCTTAAAATATTGTTTGTTTCATCCCGAAGCCCAAGTCATAACCAGTATCATACCTGTGTTATGAGACTGAAAACCATCTAACCATCCTTGCTTTCAATGTCAGTAAAACTATGCTCACTTTAACTTGACCACCACAGAGAGCACAACATATAAATCTAGCAGCAGATTAGTCTAAATGCTAACTGTGCACCCAGCTCCTGACCCTGAGGTCACTGAGACGGACCTTGTTTTCCTCCCTGGTGCACAAGGAAATGACAAAATCACCAACCAGGGGCATGTTGAGGTAGGTGAAGCCAAGTGAGCATGACCACCAAGAAGGTCACATATACGCGTCCTTGTCTACCAGCCTTGGAAAAATCATGTCTCCAAGCATTCAGGGACTATTTTGAGAGAATGCTTTGCTTTTGCTTGTCTCTTCTTTGCCTGTTGGAACTCTTCACTATTGAAAACTAGGCCTTCTTGACTTTTTTCCACCCTTGTATTACTATAATAGTCATATATGTTAGCCTACGTATTAAAAATGACCCAAATGCTTTGAAGCTTTGACCGTTACCCCCAAAATCCCAAATAGCCCAGAAAATAACGAGTAGTAATCTCACATTATTCATTATGCGTCCACGTTAATTAGTTGTTCTCAGATTACCAGCGCTCTTGGTGTGTGTCCCAGCTACTGAAACGCAGCACAGGACATAGTGACAGTCTCAACAAAGGTCTTTTATTTCATATAGCCTACAGTCTTGTCTTGATTCATTAGGTTATAGGCCTACATATGAGCTATAGCTTTGATGTGATTATTGCACATTTAGCCCTTTTCGATTCAATAAAAATAAAAATCTTGAAGTGCGATTTTTGTTTGATGAGAGCATGACAGCTTTGAATATCCTTGAATATTTCACACATAGCCCTAGTATTTATGTGATATTATTTGTCACATCATCAACCACATCTATGCAACATCAGTAAATCACAGCACTGTCACGTGACGTCAGCCAAAAAGTATGGCAAAAACGAAATAATTACAACTCATATTTTAAATGACAGGCACAGCAGCCATAACAGTGCAAAACAATGTTGCTACATGCCAGAGTCACTCAAGCAGTGAAAGAACAACGTCGCCACAGGACACAAATAACAACAATTTCCCGCCCGGTAGAACTTCACCTTGTGCCGCTGGACCAGAAACAGTAAACTGGTGCTGCTCAAAATATTTTTTTGAAAAAGGGGAAACATATATTTATCACTGGCAGCAGGGACCAGAAAGGGTGGTGTGCAATATGAGATAAAAGGAAATAAAATAAAAACATTAAATATAGCTTGCTTCAGCCTCTGGGGGGGGTGGCACCCCTACTGTACTTCCTGCTGCTACGGAAACCCCTCGAGCGCACAGGAAGAGATGTTGTTTTTTTATATTTTTGGTTTGTTTGACAAAGAATTGGGTAGTCAGTAAAGGTAGCAATAGCTGAACTGACAAAGAGTTTCACCTGCAGTATGCCAAAAGGCAGTCTTTGTTCACAGGACATCCAAGGAAAAAGAAGTCACAGAAGGCAACAGTTTGATAAAAGTGAAACCCGTAACCTTGGTAGTGTTAGCTGTTTGTTCAAGGGAGGGGAGGTCTTACCACACTCACACCCAGTCACTCTATTTGGTGTCAACTTATGAGGATCTCAATATATTCTTAACACACGCACACCAAGCACTTTCTCTCCTGCAACATTAATGCAACAGAAATGACCCTTGCTTGAACTCTGCAGTAAAACGTGTGCGTGTCAGTGTGCGTGTCAGTGTGTGTGTCCATGTGTGTGTATGTTTGTATGTGTGCGTGTCAAGGGTTGTACAAAGTGCCCTCCATAGCCTAGTCATGTCTCTTAAACCTCCCCAGCCAGCCGAAGGGAGACAGAACGTCTCCCATCAATTATTAAGCCTCAGAAAGAAAAAGAGGGGGGGGGGGGGGGGGGGGGGGGGGGGGGGGGGGGGGGGGGGGGGGGGGGGGGGGGGGGGGGGGGGGGGGGGGGGGGGGGGGGGGGGGGGTGAGTGGTGGAGAGAGGGAGGGAGGCAGAAAGAGACATTGAGAGATAGATGTAAGAAAAGGAGGAGACAAAAGTGAATGGATGGATTAAGACAAGAGAAAGACAAGCCTGTGTGATATGCAGCGTTGGAGATGGAGAGAGAGCAAGGTGTGACTCATAAGGAGAGTGTTTAATTCATGGTTTTGGTGAGAAAAACAAGTGTTTAAATATTAACATCTGTATAAAATGTTTTCGACTTGACCTCATCTCTCATGCACACTGAGGTCATTGTAAAGCAGACTGTTAAAAGCGGGAGGCCAACAGGGCGGAAGTGACATTTTTGGACACAGATAAATAAAAAATAAAATGTTTATTCATCCACAAACTGGTTATTAGGAAGGAAGCACAATTGTGTGTGTCAAACACACACAATGACATCAAATGTGCTTTTAGTGAGCTTAAAGATGGAGATTTTAAGAGAAAAGACTAATGAAGTTATCGCTGGCGACTTACAACATGATATAATGATTGTGGCTTGGAGTGGATCAGAATAACCTTATAATATACTGAAAAAAAATACACTGGAACACAAGATCAACAAAAGTCAGGAAAAGGTTGGAAAAAAAGTAAGAGAAGCCGGAAGAAAAGGCAAAACAACATAAGGAAGGAAGCATGCTTTTACATAAAATTGATTTTACAGCGTCATAAATCTAGTAAATTCATCCGATGCGGCCATCTGTTCCTAGCACCTCTTAAATCACCCTTTAACCCACTTTTAGCAGAACAGATTGTTTCATTCTCCTCTTTACAGACAGTGTCAACGTGATGTAAGTAACAATATGATCACTTTCATAACCTGGATAGCTGTTCAGAGCTCCCAAAAGATGCACTCTCATTCACTGTACTCCCAATGCTGGGTTTCTAGGCACTTCCAAATGAAGCAAGTACTATGTTTTTTTTTTTTTTGTATCTGTCCTCAGACAAACAAACATCTGATGACAAAGCCAGAGCAGAGACTAAAATGAAGAACTTCTCTGAGCTTTAGAATAATGAGCATTTGATCTTAAGAATTCTCTCCATCTCTGTCCTGTGGAGCACTGAGGCATGGAGGCTAATTTACAACTTAATTTTAATATTTGGACTTTACATCCAACAATGTACCCCTTCTGTTATAACCCTTAACTGTGATGAAGTATTGGGTAATCATCCTCAACATCAGGGTCAATCCTGTTAAGTTTCTGGTTTGAACTGGAAGGGCACTTGGAGAGCGCAGACCGCTGAAAACGAATGAATGTATCCACCCCATGATTTGGATCTGCTCCAAAATGTGATGGTTTCTTCATTGGCTCATGCTTCACACTTTCACAGACAAACAAACCAAAAAAAACACACCGAAAGCATCATCTCCTTGGCAGATGTAGTGATGATGATAATGATGGAGACTAATTTCAGTCACTGCAGATCTGTTTCACTGCATGAAAGCATTTTTTGAGTCGACTGCAACCGCGGGATATTTTTGAATCTCAATAGTCTGTCTCCATCCATCCATCCATCCATCCATTCATCATATTCCGCTTATCCGGGGCCTGGTCGCAGGGTCAGCAGGGTATTCCAGACGTCCCTCTCCCTAGCAATGTTTTCAAGCTTTTCCTGGAGAACCCCGAGACGTTCCCAGGCCAGACTATATATAATATGTAATCTCTCTAGCATGTTCTGGGTCTAACCCGGGTCCTCTTACGAGTTGACGTACCCGGACAACCTCAAAAGGGAGGCGTCCAGGAGGATCCTGATCAGATGAGCAGCAGCTCTACTCTGAGCTCCCTTTGGATGTCCGAGCTAGTCATCCTATCTCTAAGGCCGAGTCCAGACACTTTATGAAGGAAGCTAATTTCGGCAACTTATATCTGCGATCTCATACTTTTGGTCACTACCCAAATATCATGACCATAGTGGAGGATGGAATCGTAGATGGACTGGTAAATTGGGAGCTTTTACTTCCAAATTGTACGGTCCGGTACAACGATCACATCACTGCTGCCGCCACACAGAACCGCATGTCCATCTCAAGCTCCATTTCACCCTCACTTATGAACGAGATCAATAGTAGGTCCGAAAGACAGAATCAATTGTAGTTAAAGAAAAAGCATCCTGATACAGAAAGATCATTGGCTGGAAAGGGTGATGTCAGAATTGTGAGTGAATGGACCTGTACTTGTAGAGCGCTTATCTAGTCTTCCGACCACTCAAAGCTCTTTAACACTACATGACATCATTCACCCATTCACACACTGATGGGAGGAGCTAAGGTGTCACCTGTCTATCAGGAGTAGCTAACATTCATACACTGATGGGAGGAGCTAAGGTGCCACCTGTCTATCAGGAGTAGCTAACATTCACACATCGTAGACACAGCTACGGGAGACATTTGGGTTAAGTGTCTTGCCCAAGGACACATTGACATGGACTAGCAGGGCTGGGGATCAAACCGCCGCTCCTCTGATTGAAGGATGACCCTGCTCACCACTAAGCCACAGTGAAGGGAGTTTGACAGCATGGGAATGTAGAAGTGATCGAGAAGTTTAGAATGGGAAGAAATAGCAGAATTTCACCCACATACAAACAAAAGCAGAACATGAGACATACAAAAATAATATATTTCTTTTTTTTAACTTTCGCCTAAGCTTTATATCAAACATGGACAGAAAAAGTTAGTTCAATTAACAAAATCCTTGATTTGAATGCAACCTCAATTCCAGGCCATATTTCAATGTTAAACCACTGCGTGTCTGGTACATTTGGTGGATTATTGTTAATTCTGATGGTTTATACTGATTATTTATTTTAGATATTTGTCTTGTCCTTGAAGAAAGGCTGGCAATGTAGAACAAACAAAGCTTACTTGGTGTGAACAAGATATTGTGAAATTATGTATTCCTTCCTGAAGAGTACATGTAAACATTCTATTGAGAGGGGCATTTACATATTGCTCAGTATAACTGGGATTCCCCTCACTGAGTTAGATATACGACTTTTTCTCCAACACACCTGCACTTTTATGGCCGTGCAAATATTTATCCATGTACAATAAATAAAGTAATGTGTGTGTGTGTGTGTGTGTGTGCGTGTGTGTGCGTGTGTGTGTGTGTGTGTGTGTGTGTGTGTGTGTGTGTGTGTGTGTGTGCGTGTGTGTGTGTGTGTGTGTGTGCGTGTGTGTGCGTGCGCGTGTGTGTGCGTGTGTGTGTGCGTGTGTGTGTGTGTGTGCGTGTGTGTGTGTGTGTGTGTGTGTGTGCGTGTGTGCGTGTGTGGGGTGGTGTGTGTGCGTGTGTGCGTGTGTGTGTGTGTGTGTGCGTGTGTGTGTGTGTGTGTGAGTGTGTGTGTGTGTGTGTGTGTGTGCGTGTGTGTGTGTGTGCGTGTGTGCGTGTGTGTGTGTGTGTGTGTGTGTGTGTGTGTGTGTGTGTGTGTGTGTGTGTGTGTGTGTGTGTGTGTGTGCTGTGCGTCTACATTTGCACTGTTGAGCTCAGTAGTGAAAGAGTGATTGTGAACGGATCGCAGTGATAAATGCCTATATTCCGAAAAGATGTCTCTGGAATAAATCAAGCATGCTATTACTCTGCCCTTGATGAATGACACATCACACGTAGAAATGCAGATCTGAGCAAAATGGCCTAACGTGAATAAGAAACAGTAAGTCAGATGGAGAGGTAAGGAGTGGTAGTGGGAAAGTGAGAAAACATGCTGTTCATAAGCCAGGTGTTTTTTTAAGATACCCTTTTCCTTGTGAGAAGAGGAAGAAGAACGTATAATACTACCCATTTAAAAAATAAAAATATTAATATTATGTTTTGTTTTAAATGCCCATGATCTTTGCAAATTGCTATCATCTCTAACTCACAGTTCATGAACTGAATTTTGTTCAAGAGATTAAGTGATTTATTCTCTAGACATAATCAAACCAAGTGTTTGTAATATGAAAATGCATATATTTGCACTAAGTCAATTTTATGGCCACATAATTTAGCAATGGATCATCTCTCATTGTGTTGATGCACCATATTTCATAGTCCTAAAGTTGATCCTAGAAAAACTAATTTAAAAGGAAAATACTTTGTAAAAACTGAATGAAGTGACAATTCATTGAAATTGGATCTTTTTTTCTTGTTAGAACCAGATTAATATATAATGCAGAATTTTGTAAAAACCCTAACAGAAGACATCTGAACCAGTGTTTTCTCCATGATGATGAATCTTGAAGGTTCAATCCAAAAAAGGATCAAAACATTAACAACGTTGGCAAAGTGCTGCATGATAGCTGCATGAGTAGCATACATAACACAAATGTGTTCAATAAACATCTTTTTTTTTCAGTCCAAATCTGTAAAAGGACGATCAAAGTCATTAATAAAAACACAGCTGCTAAACCACTTAATTCAAGGCAACACCGACATATTCTACGACAATTACAACTTGAACATCGCGACTCTGGCTCGCTGGTAGAGTAGAGTCGTCCTTCAGTCAGAGGATCGGTGGTTTGATCCCCGACCCGTCTGTGAGCAAGACACTTAACCCCGATTTTCCCCCGGAGGCTGTTCCTGCTGTGTGTGAATGGGTATGAATGTAAGTTAGTCCTGATGGGCAGGTGGTACCTTGCATGGTAGCTCCTCCCATCATTCATACCCATTAATACAATGGGTATGAATGGGTGAATGATGACATGTAGTGTTAAAGAGCTTTGAGAGATCTATACAAGTACATGTCCATTTACCATTTAACATAGCGTCAACTGAATTCTAAGAGCTGCACTAAAATGCATTAAATTACCCAAACAACAACATCATGATCCTATTAATAAGTGAATGTGTGTGTGTATCGAAAGGCTCATATAAATCAACTTTACTTGAGATATCATACAGACTGTTGTATAAGGATGCGTTGCTCAATACATCGTCCTGCTGCCCCAAAAATTTAGAGAACCAAATGTGATTCATCCACTGCCTTCCTTAATCTGCACCAATGGGCTTGGGTTCGAGAGCCACAGACAGGGTAGGGACATTGTTAGGTATTGAAAGACGGACTGACACATTGCTGGAGATTTGTTGACAACGAGACACATGGAGATGAAAGCCACCCCTGTCCTTTAACATCAACATCCATACAAGTCATGTCACAGATAAGTGATGAGGAGAGTTAAAGTTGTTACTCCGTTACATTTCATACATCTTGCAAAGGCCAAAGGCGAGCAGGCTTTACATGATGCTCACCTCCTGTTGAGCAGCCCACATCACACCCCAGATGAAGCAACAGGTTCCTGTTGACACGTTGAACCAGTCTGATGAAATCCTCCCTCACTGCCAGATGCAATCCCTCTCTGCAGGAGGACTGAGTGGACCGACCAACTCCCATTTTAGAACACGTTTTGTCCTCTTGTGCTTAAAGTGATAGACAGTATGATGAGTCACCAATTCAACCTCATTATGTCAGCAGTCAAAGGGAAAAATGTGAATTCTTACAGTGTGTCTGGGAAGCTTTTTGAGGGTGAGAGTTTTTAATTATTTTCTATTAATTGTATTACATGCATAGGACATGATTCATGTCAAAGTATCACACTGTTGCATTATTCATGCAAATCTGTGTTTCTTTCATGTCTAAATCTTCTGCAGTCTTGACAGAGAATGATGGAGATTGCTGAGCAGATAAATGCATTCCTTCATTTACAGCTCATCAGGATTTTAATGTTGATTATCAGACTTGTCTTTCAATAATTAATACTGCATTTGATACATTTTGCATAAATTTCCTCTCAACAAATGACAACGTCATGGCCTTTGTGATTACAGTATCGACAGATGGAATCAATTCTGAGCTCACTTTTAATAAAATAGGATTTTAGTGTGTTTGTCAGATGGATAAAATAGAATGATGGACTGAGCTGTCAGTCACGCTGTTAGAAAGAACACAGACTAATACAGACACACTCCTCGCTCTAAAGGCTGTCCGTCTCTCTCTCGCTCTCTCTCACACTCAGACACACAAAAATACACACGAAAACGCACACATAGCCCTTATCCCATATTGCTTGGTGTTTACTAGTCATTTTGGACAGATGGATCTCACTGAGTCATTTGCCCTCTTTACTCAATCTGTGTGTGTGTGTGTGTGTGTGTGTGTGTGTGTGTGTGTGTGTGTGTGTGTGTGTGTGTGTGTGTGTGTGTGTGTGTGTGTGTGTGTGTGTGTGTGTGTGTGTGTGTGTGTGCATACACTCTTCTGTGCCTCCACATATGTCAGCATCAATCTGCTTGTCTTTCAGTAATATTCATGTGATAATTTTAATTGATCAATAACTACTTTGGTTTTACATTCAAGCCTGGTGTGAAAAGACCATTGATAAACTAATCATTCAAAAAATAGTAAAAGAGTAAATGAGTTAATCAGGGAATAAAAAATAAAACAGTTATTATAGTGATAATATTTAAAGCATATAGAGAGACTAAATACAAGAAGGAGACTTTTCAAAGGAGTGTGGAGAACACTACTTTACTGAAATAGAAAATATATAGTATACGTATGCATTATAGTATATGAAAAGTCTCACGTTAATAAAAGGAACAGTTCCTATGTTGTAACATGATTCTAAATATTTTTTTTGTATCTCAGAACAAATATGAATAGAAATAGAAGCATTTCATTACTAGATGTATTAATTATTTATTTATTATTACTAATATTAAGTTCATATAGGAACCAGCCATGTCTCCTAGAAATAACATTTTGTGAGAGAATAGTAAAGCTGTCTGAGCTGTTCAGGAAACCCCTTTTTTTCAATGACGGGAGTGTTTTTGTGTGGACCAAGCTCCCCACGAGGTACCACTTTGATTAACGGGAGGGAAATAATGTGATGTTGGATACATGTTCACAGATTGAATATGTTTCTTGTGTCTCAAGTCACTTTGCACTTTTTCAGTAGTAAACCAAAACCGTAGCTTTTCTCTGACTATAACTATAACCAAGTCCTCTGACTGCCTGAACAAGTTTATATCATGCTTTTGTCTCTATGTGAGAATATTGTATTGCAAGAGCAGATAGTCTAGGGAAATAAATGAAATGCATTGATTTTTACTCGTTAAATAAAACAAATAAAAGACACAAAATGCAAAGTACTCGCTCGTGAATATTTTGCATCAGAACTATTCATACCTGTAGCGGTGGCAATGTACGACTTTTGCAACCCTTTTTCAGTAGAAGGTTTAAATATATTTGTGCAGGCAGAGGACCAGCTAGCAGGATACTATTGACCCAGAGCACATCTGTTGTCTGTCTGTTTTCAACTGTTGTATAACTTAAACTACTGGAAGCGGTTTTAATGAGTTTTCTTTCAGCAAAATGCTCTGTGTGAATTTGAGTTCCCTCTGGTAAACAGTTAGTCAGTGTATACCTCCAGGGCTTTTATTGTGAAAGGCAAGAACAGAAGGAGTGGATCTGCTGCGTTTGGCAAGGTTGAAAGGAGTAATAAAGTTTGCCTTCATGTGCCGTGACACAATGTCCGTTATGCACAATGTGATTGGTTTATGTCTTTACTTGCAATGTGAACGCTCAGAAAAATTGGTCTCGTTCGGAGAACATTTTTTGCTTTTCTCTAACTAATATTTGTGTTCTGTGTGTATTCAAGTATTCATGACCAAATTAATCCCAAGGAGAAAAACCTCTGGTGTGTATAGGCCTTAACAAAGTAAAAGGACAACATTTAGAATTTAGGACAGTTGACACTAATCATTTTTTTTCAGGACAGTGTTGGTTAAAAAAAATACTCTGGAGCCTTATTTACCAGCTGCTGTAACAAAACAATAACAGAAGGGATCTGTATTGGCTGATATATAGCTCATCGACAATTAGCAATCGGTATCGGCCGCAACAAAAAAACAATCCAATAAGAGCATTTCTTATGAACATATTTGCTCCTTTTTTTTTTTTTTTTTTTTTGCTGATCAGATCTGTGACTCAAAATCATGATGTCATCTGGACCATGAGTTTGTGATCTGAATCACAGACATTGTATGAACCTCGTTTCTGGGAAACGGGTCAGAGAAACATAGTAAAATGGTCTTTGTTTAAATGTACACATGAAGTAACTTTAAATTTCTTACGCATACAGTTGTGGATCAGGACATCTACAGTTGGCTTAATTTGGCTGAAGGACATGTTCATTCATTGGAAAGTTAGGTATCAGTCAGGCTGCTTGTGTTGGTGTATTATTGGTATATTGTTAAACTATTGAACAATATATTAGCTTTTTATTTTCACAGCACCAGCATTACAATAATTAGCTGAGCATCATTTGGCTGACAGGGTTTGGTTTTCTACCTGGCACCACAATATGGTTTGCTTTTCAAAATGTAGTGTTCAGTTTAAAGTTATCATTTTAGTCATTCTCCTCCTTGGGCCGAACATGTGAACATCCTCCATTATGGGATTTTAAATAAATTGCTCTGTGAACAAGCTGTAGGGAGATCAGCTCGATATCATTATAATGTGATTTTCTGAAAATACTACACTTTTTTTTAACTTGAAATGTATGTAAGAAGGACCATTTTGCATTGTCTGCATTTTTCCCTTATTTATTATTTGTTTCCTTTATTTTTCCCTTTTGTTGTACTGTTCAGATTTATTTTGTTCGGTGTGGTTTGTTTTATTACTTATGTTTTGTTTTTTTTTGCCATTATGTTTGAATGTTTCAAAAACGTTAATTACAAAAAGATAATCTGTCTGTATCCCACTGTAACCCATCAGTGTCAAAGGGCAGTGAAAGGGTGTCCCTGCACACACACACACACACACACACACACACACACGCACACACACACACGCACACACACACACGCGTGCGCGCACGCACACGCGCACACACACTGACGGACAGACCAGTGATACATGATCTGTTTCTAATGTTCTTAATGTGAGTTTTGGAGATTAGATGACGGAAAATGGCAGCAACACACACACACAACCCTATAACCACAAACCCCCTTGTAGCAACATCTGTGTGTGTGTCTATATATATGTGTGTGTAAGTGTGTGTGAGTGTGAGCTCTTGACGTTGATGGTTTACAAATGCAGACGAATGATCGGGGAATGACAATTCCCGTAATCGTTAGCCCTCAACCCCCCCCTCCCGCCCCCCCTCTCCCACCCTCCACCCTCTGGCAATACATCAATGAAAGAGAGTGTGTGTGTGTGTGTGTGTGTGTGTGTGTGTGTGTGTGTGTGTGTGTGTGTGTGTGTGTGTGTGTGTGTGTGTGTGTGCGTGTGCGTGCGTGCGTGCATGTGTGTGTGTGTGTGTGTGCTATCCATCAAGGGAGAGTGGAAAGAGGGGAGTCCCGAGTGTCACATTTGTCTAGGAGGGGGGGGGGAGAGAGCGAGGGAGAGCCAGACAGCAACAGAGAGAAAGGAAGAGATAAGACTCTGTGTTCTCCCTCTTACTCGCTCTCTTTCTTTTCTCTCACAGCAGATTTCAGCGCTTTGTGTTCCTTGTATTTCTTTTGGCATCATAATATGTGCTCCATTGCCATTTATTGTTAAACTGAACACAAGCTTCTATCATAATGCCAGAGCCATAGAAAATACAAAAAACGCCCACAGTTTGTTTGAAGCACAGAAATCTGTGTGTGACTGTAGTTTATGGCATCACTTACATTCCAAAAGTTTTTTTCTTTCTTCCTTCCTTTCTTTTTATAACCCTTTTGTTTCCGGGATGGAAGATTAATTCAAATATTTTACACAAGTAGCAAAATCATAATGTACAAATAATAGGTATCACTCTATTCTATGAGTGCCATTGTTTCCTAATTATTTCCAAAGCCATATAAATTGTATCTTAATGTAAATTTATAGGAAAGTTCCTGGAGAGGACA
>JACSYO010001521.1:625000-677500 GCA_016806645.1 Ophiodon elongatus
GTTATTTTTAACCCAAAGAACGATCTATTCCTAAACCTAACTAATTGGTTTTGTTTCCTAAACCCAACTAAGTTGTTCCCTGTGAAGACGTAAGTTTATTTTCAAAAGGCCGTACGTATGTAACAAGCAGACATTGTGAGGAGGAGGATCTTTTTGTGGGATATCTTACGAACCATTTTATGAGGATACGTTAATTCCTGCATGCATGAGGTGAGAGGCAGTGATTATCCAATATAATATCGCCAGCCTTCCACAGGGCTGACACATCCATATGAGAGTTTTCTAGCTCACCAAACCTGAAGGTCTTTGGACCGTGGGAGGAAACCGACGCAGACATGGGGAGAACACAAAACCCTGTTTGTGTGAACAGAAAAAACAAATTAACCCATTAAAGTAATAAAATAAATAAAATGCAATGCATATTAAGTAGGAGGTAGGTAGCTTTGGAGAACAGCTGGTGGATAAGGTAAGCTTCTGTATTCAAGGAGAGGTTTGGTCTTATTATCAAGAAAAGACCAAATCCAATAATGCATTGATCTTACTAACACTTACTTAGAAAATAATTGCCAAAACATGTGAAAAGACAGTGAACTATAGGTACTGACTTGTGAAGTTCAACCTTGAGACAGTTTATCACCATGTTTGTGTTTAGGGTTTACACCTAGAGCCCATCCCAGCTGACATTGGGCGAAGGCAGGGTACAACCTGGACAGGTCACCAGACTATCACAGGGCTGACACGCCCACATCTTCACCTACGGGCAACTTATAGTCTTCAAATAACCTAAGCTGCATGTCTTTGGAGTGTGGGAAAGCACCTTTTCTTGAGGTTACGACCGAACGACATAACAATATTTAAAAAAAAGTTTGAATAATGTCTGTTGAGGGCTTCCATACTTTTGCAGCTGCAGCTACACCATTTGATACAAACTGCATTAGGCAACTTGATCAGTTCCTTTCAAGAAAATATTTGGTAAACTTGTTGTAAAAATCTAAGCTGCGTGACCCAACATGGTACATGGATATTTAAGATTAATGTGAACATTTACCTACCAGATACTGTATATCATTAAACCTCAAATGCTTCAGCCTACCTCAAGTCTTTACATCATGGGATTATTTTACACCCTGTCTAATTCATTCATACTCTTTTTGCTATATAGACTCCATTATATTTTGGGAAAAAAAAGTAGTAATTGGACTGTACTTGTATAGATCTTTTCTAGTCTCCCGACCACTCAAAGCGCTTTAACACTACATGACATCATTCACCCATTCACACACTGATGGGAGGGGCTAAGGTGCCACCTGCCATGAGGACTAACTACCATTCACACACCATAGGCTCAGCTACGGGAGACATCTGTGGTTAAGTGTCTTGCCCAAGGACACATGGACATGGTCTAGCGGAGCCGGGGATTGAACCACAGAGCCACTGATTGAGGGACAATCCTGCTCACCACTGAGCCACAGTCGTCATAGTCCTGACCATTGGACTAAATAAACTTAGAAATTAGCAAGGTAGCTGACCAACTTGCCAGCCGTTAATGAGTAAGATTTAACAATGGAATGCTTCATTCACACCCTCTTGTCACAGCGTAGGAAAGCACATTGCTATCGCCAGATGGATGTCAACTTTGTTTGGATCATTTTCTATGACCAGTGTTGCTTGGTAGCATGGCAGAAATAGCAGGCTGGCTAAGTAGCCAGCAGTGTGCTGGGCGGCTTGCTGGTTCCACCATGTATTTGATGCTGCACTGGTTAGAGGATGAGCCCAGCAGCAGCGTAGTAGCTTAGCCTTCTGCATGTGCTCAGCTCAGCAGTAACAGCTGAGGAGGTTAACAGAAGCCTAAAGAAACTATACAAAAAAATCATCTGACATTTATTTGTATTTTGGGTCTTTTAGATTAATATATCACGTTTTCCATGTGTTGTGAATAATGATGGGAGAGAGTCGTAATACAAATACACATTTTTCAATAACCATTGTTGAAAACCTTGGTTGAAAAAAAAATGTCATGGTAGCAATGCACATTACCTTCACATTCACGTTTAACATAATCAATTAGCTTCATGATTAAAGAAAAAATGATAATGATTTATCAGTGATTGTTAAATATCTTTGTATTTGATAAATTAACTACGTTTGCCAGCCTTTAGCAAAAAGCTAAACAGTTCACTTCAAATGTATCTTTCTGTCTGCAACGGTCCAGTCCAGTAAATCCTTATTCAGCCTTCAGTGTCTGTCAGGACTGACTACGTTACCAGACAAGAAACCACAATCGCTGGGGACGCTGCTTCTTCGCTGTCCCTGTCACTCTATCTGTCACACTTACACACAAACTCTCTCTCTCTCTCTCTCTCTCTCTCTCTCTCTCTCTCTCTCTCTCTCTCTCTCTCTCTCTCTCTCTCTCTCTCTCTCTCTCTGTGATACATGCTGTCAGTCTCTCCCAGGTCAGGGCAGGGACACTTCTTTTGCTCCCCTGCTATACCCACAATGGTGCAGACGTTGAGTGGCGTCTATTCCCCTAAAGTCACCACTTGTGTTTGTCATCTTTTTTTTTTTTTGCAGTTCATTCCTTTTTTTCTCTCTATTTACATAGCTCTTTTTTAACATACTTGTTTTTCTCCACATGAAGTGTTTTTTTAATTATAAAATGTATTCATAATATAATGGGGGCGATTTGGCAAAAATATAATTTCATGATTTTTTTTCAGGCAGGATCACAATCCACAGTCTTATCACGATTCCTTTTCGTGTTGAACTATTTTCCACTAAGTTCCTGAACAGCACAACCAACAAAATATCCTATTTATAAAAAATATGTAGCCCTACAAGGTAATGAAACACCAAATCAGTTTCTTTAAATATTTATCAGTTACTTTTTTTAAATCCACATGAACTGGCATAAATGAAATCCACCACACATTTAAAAAGAAAGTACGTCTAATTTACAGCTGGTTATTTCCTTCTTCCAAAACAGAGAGAAGAACACCGCAAACACAGGAACACAGCAAATGTCAGTTTTCATTAAAACAAAATTATGTCCGGTGTGTTAATTGCATGTCACATTAATCAGAGCAATCCCAGCAGCGGGGCTGCCCTGCCGTCTGGAGGGGGAACATTGGGGCCACAGCACTGAAACTCATAGAACTGGAACTGATAATACGGTACTAACGATTTCGCTGTAAAGGCAGATAGCGGAAACATTTTGATCGTACATCATAATATCAACATATAACACGTCCCATTCTTAAGACCATTATTGGCAGTGTATTCAATTGGATATAGTGATGTGTTTGTGTTATTTTGTCCATCTTCAGTATTGATTCAATTGTCCATGTAGTGTAAAGCAACATATCTCCACAGGGCCACAATGCTGCTCAGAGGAAGCATTACAGTTCACTACAGAGAGTCTAACACCAAAGAGTTGTAGAAGTTGGTGCATCTTTCAAAAGAGGCAAAATAAGACTCAAGCCAACTCGTGGGCTCCACTTACTCAGTGGTTTGAATAAAAAAGGCTGCTGCCATTATGGGATTTCAGTCAAGCACAGTGGCAGACTGCCTTGTTGCGAGGAGAATTCTGATTAATGCTGCATACTGTGATTTGTGCTTGATTTGTGCTTGATTTGTGCTTGTGTGCACCCTCTCACAGCTGTGCAGGAATGAATAGACTGTATGCTCCTGGGCAGTTAGTGAGCACAAAAAGTTAACCTTGTCAGCTAGCTGGCATGCTGAGGCTTACTAATATAGAACACAGAATAGCAGAGTCCAAAAGTACAAGCTCACCTCCAAAGCAATTGAATTGTGAAGATATTAATCCTTAAAATAGTTCACCAGTCCCAGCACAAGACAAGGGCGAGGAAAGAAAGCTTTTAGTTTACTGTTTGGTCTCACCTTCCTCATCAGCCACGTTTCCAGCAGCAGCAGGCAGCTGTTTTCAGCAAAGAAAAGGCTTTGACCATCCCACTGCTCTCTACCTGCCCAGCACCAAGCGGCAGACAGGCACAGTGAGACTAGCTGATGGGGAGAGAGCGTTATTTTTTTTCTCAGACGTTGGTGGAGACAAAAAATAAATTGAGAGTGAATATCCATTAAGTCACACAGAAACATTGACATTTAAATTTTTTTATTTGAAAACACTCCTCTTATGTCATTTTGTTTATGTGCTGTTGTGCTGTAATGGATAACTGATGTACTGCACTGTAAAACCTGTGTTTTGAGTTACAGGTAAATGTATTTCTAGTTATTGTGCTGTTAGCAATGCATATTTCTACACTGTAAATCCTGGTGAGATGCAGGTTAATTTAGTGAGTGCATAATGCTAGAAGCAACAATCACTCTTTCCATTAACGTTTTAGTTCTTTTAACAATGCCATCCTGCCAGTGGGCCGAACCAAACAATGCTCATCTTGCATCGTGATAGAGGACAATGACATATTTCGTTGTTTAGTCTGGAGGGCTTTTTATATACTACATCTTGGCCCTGTCCTTCTTATGTGGATAATTAAGTTAGCGGAGTCGCACCACTTGTCAATGTTACACTGGCTCCAGGCAGCCAATCAAATCAAGCAAGAGCTTTACTACTTTACCACTTCCTTTCTGGTTTGATGGCAGTAGGGCTAGCGAGTTTGTCTCACTCTCTGAAATAGAGTAATTTTAGAGGACAACATGCAGGCTATTAAAAGTTTGTACACTAAAAAATGACCAAATCATATGTATGTTTGAGATACTGTGAGCAAAGATAAACAAACTTAATTTAAATATTCTGACTGTTAAAAAAATGGAAACATTTGTAATTTAACTTACTATATACTAATACTAAAACGTCTTTAATGATTATATGAAGATGTCACTTTGCTGAAAATTGTGGATGCAATTAAAGCTTCTTTTGAGGAGATTTATAGTGAGGTTTCCTTTTCATAGCAGGCTTAATATATTAGGATTTCAGTCTCTTTGAAGTCCATTGAGGAGAACCCCACTAATCATGTACCATCATCAATCGTAGTCCAACCATATCCCCTGGTAGTGTTAAAAATATTTGAAAAATTGGACATATTGGTGCACAATGTAGAGCAACGTGACACCTTTAAAATACAGACATACACATAAACTTGTGTCCAAGAATATGTTCCTCCAATACATGCTGGGAGGGTTCCAAATACACTTTTCTTATGTAACTGCTATCATATGATCAGCACTCAGCCAATCATATGAATGCTGCGATGGTTTCAACTCTTTACTTTGCCTTTGGTTCAGAATAAAACAAATGATACTCATTCAAGATAAATCCATCCAGGTTCGACAAATCAAACCTCAAAGTGCTTTCAGAGAGAAAACTTAGCTGATGTCAATAAACATGATTATTTATCCTAATGACAGCATGTTAGCCTGAATTAGTTAAGCCACATTTAAAGAACAGGGCCTGGGGATGTGTCAGATTGTTTTGGAGTTCTGCCTCCCCTTAGTGGCCAGAAACCAACTAATGTGGCTTTAAAGTAAACATGCTTTTACAGTACTGTTTTTTTACGACTTATATCCTATAAAAAAATGTAAATAACATAATCAGGCAATGTGTCGATGTCTTATCCACAACACAGATAGGTCAACTGCACTGTTAAAACATCTTGCAAGTGTTGCAAGATGTTCCCTGACCTCACTGATGAAGAATAACACTGTACATGTCCAATCCATGTCTGGACACTTCACCCTTTTCAATTCTGTGACTGCTCCAACAGGGTGCTGCGGCTATGTGAAATTGGCAGGTTTGGGATTGTTGATATCAACATGAGTGCAAATGGCAGAGCTGTCATTCCCCCATGAACTTTGAACAGCTGTACATACAATGACATACTAGCATAGCAAGACTGCCGTCAACGAGCGGTGACAGGGAAGCTGGAGTGCTCAGTGACAAATGAGCTAATACTGTTTCGGTGCTCAGAACAGCCACGATGAAGCTTGTTAAATATTCACTGCTCAGCCTCTCTATCCTCATCTTCAACTTCAGTATTTATCTGTATGAGAGCTGCAGTTGAAATGAATCAGCTCTGATGACGTGGACTGCGTGAGATCCGCCGTGGTGAAGTGTGCCTGACTAAGCACTGAAGCCCTATCAGTTGTGTTCTGTAGGCTTGTGTTCTGTAGACCTTCTTAAGGTGAGGGAATAAGAAAATGAAAGAAGAAGATAGTGGCCAAGCTATGCAGCCAATACTGTGACCCATGTGAGTGATCCCTTATGTTAAACTCTGCTGGAAGGGATTATGAGGACAACAAAGAGGCAGCAGTGTAACATTAAAGTACAATAGACATTAGTCTGAAAGGATGTGTGGGTGAATACATCTTACCCAACGTATTCAGTATTTCTTTGCAGTCAGTCTCATTTTGCAAGTTTGTTTATTTTTGAGTCTCAGTAATGACTAAAATTGTAATCTTACTCTTGAAGAAACTTTAATGTTAATGTAAAAATTTTCACACTGAAAAAATACCAGAAAATAATATGGACAAGTCTAGAAAATGTTTTACTTAATACATCCCTGTAATAAATTCCTTGATGGATATTTTGATGTAAGACATGTGCAACACCACGGTTTACAGCATTCCAAATCACATGAACTAATCTATTAACTATTAATAATCCAATTAGATATAAATAATATTTAATCTTCCCTAATATCCTTCCCTCTTTTCTAGATGTCTTTCTATCTTTCAATCTATCTTTCTCTCTCCACATTTCACTGTTTCCAGTTGGATGCACTTTGGAACAATTCTGGTGCACTTTGGTTGCTCTCACTTTCCTCAATAAGGAAAAGGAATGCAGAGTTCACAAGTTCAAGGAGGAAGAGAGGGAGGGAGGAGAGAGAGAGGGAGGGAGGAGGGAGGGAGGGTGGGAGGGAAGGAGGAAGGGGCAGGGTGGATAGTGTGACCTCAAAGTGTGAATTTTCAATGAGCACCATGATCAGTAGATTTCTATCTTTACTCAATCATTTAAAATATGCTACAGGGATGCAGATGTGTGTGTGGAAATGTGTCAAACATTTACATAACACTCAAACAATACATGTTTGAGTGTTAGGTAAATGTTTGGTATGAGTGTTTATTGGCATAAACCTGTCACCACTAGAAGCCCACAGCGAGACTCCAAAGAATGATGTCATCTTCTGCAGATTCACGAGTTTACTGTATGATGGCGTATGTCATCCTTTCTTAAGCACAATTCAATTCAATTTATTGTAGCCCAAAATCACAATTCACAAATTTACCTCAAAGGGCTTTACAATCACAATGGGCTTCATTGATCAATTAGTAGGTCTTATTGATTGAAAAATTTGGTAGACAAATTATTTACATAAATTATACATCCACAAAGCTTTTAGAAAGTTGACCATATTTACCAACATGTGACGACTGGCGTTAGCACATATTAGCTAGTGTGGTTTAATTGTCCAAATAACAAGAACCTATAACATTTTAATTATGTGTTTGTAAACAAAACATCACCAACTACCTATCAGCCATAGTCCTTACAACCTTAACTAATATGTTGTCACTGGTTAGATTGTCAAAATGAGAAAAATAACAGGTTCATTACATATATTAGCATTAGCATGAGCGATGTTTTTTACAGTTACGTAATAGACCCTCAAACAATGTATCACAAAGATGCTCATCAGAGGGGATTTAGAAGTGGGTGGACACCTGGAAAATAAGTTGAAATAGGGGGTATACTTGTGTATACCTTACACCACACAACTGCCTAGATGACAAGCTAAACATTACCTAAAGTTAGCTAGCCACATACTAGGATTACCATGACACACCACCACACAAAGTGAGTCTTACTACACTCCACCATGAAATATGCAGGTTGTGCAACGAACAGGCAACCACTTGTTGGTGAATACAATTGAAGGGGAAAGGCAAGTGCAACATTTGGTGGAGCCAGCCAACAATGATATATTTCTAATTGCCCCTGCTCAATGAGACTATTTTTTTGCTATTTTAGTAAGACACTCTTCTATTTTGTAACCTGTTGTTGTTTTCATTTTCTGCTCAAACTGCTTACTGTTAAAGCTGGGGTCTGCAACATTGGAGAAGCCAGCAAAAGTAAGCTAGCTTTTACCCAGTGTTTCCAACTCCTTTCCAATGAAGGGATACACTAGAGCTAGGTCCAAAATCCGCTAAATCTAGTGAGAAAGTCGGCAACCCTCACAGCTCGCTGTAAAGCCACTCCCCAAGAATTATCATTGTGAACATAAACTACAAACATGTCCATTTTGGCTAGAAGCTAGCAGCTTGTAGAAGAGTGCAGGCAGGCGGACAGGACCATAGACAGGCTGGGCCAGACTAAATGAATGGACGGGGTTATTACAGTCCTGCGACAGCCATAGATACCGGCTTATTTTATTTTTTTGTCAGAACATATGATTTATTGATTGCTGAAGAATAAAAAAAAAAAATTGAATTACATTACATTACCAACCCTAGCTTGAATGCAAACCCAAAATGTTGTCCATGTTTTCTTGATGAATCCAGTATTATGTAGCTCTCCAGCTGCACAACAGTCATGTGTTTTTGTATTCTGCTGTCCTTCCTTTATTTCCATTAAATAAAGAAACTGAGAGTCAACACTTCCTGCAGGTTTGTTACCCGTGGTGTGGACATTCGACTTCATGAGGAAGGTCAAAATGTTGCCTTTGGGAGGCATGTCTTTTTGCTTTGGATGCTGCCTTTGCTCGGCTTTACTTTTGAGAGTTTGAGTGTGCACACTATCATCTGGAATTCTAATGCAATAAAGTGCTCAGTGACACTGATGCTATCTAAACAGGGGTGGTAAAACAAACTGCAGAGAAAAATCACTTTGAAACAATTTGTGAAAGGGAAGAGTATTTCCGTTAAACTCAGGTGTATGACATTTCCAACCTACCCTCAAAAAGGGTGTCCTTTAGTGTTGACCAGCCTTACTTGTTTGTGTCCGAAATTTTATTGCTAATTCACAATGAAAAACCTTTTGAAACTTTGTCTTGGAATCAAATCTCTGGCTTTTAATTAAGTCTGTTTTAGCCAAATCTGAGACGGATCTCCAGACTACATTTCTGTTTGTCCTGGGCAACAACTGCTCACCCCTCCATCAGCAGGATTTAAGTTATTGTCTTTCAGTTGTCTGGCAACACAATTTGTTAATGTATTGCTCCACTATTGTGCAGAATGTGATAATGGGGTGACAGGACACACAACAGAATGCATTCGTTGGACTTAAAAACGCAGAGTTGAAGATTAGTGTCTGCATCACAGTTGCTGAAATAAATTGGCACCTCAATACATCAAATCACCAAATGTGTTTATGCCATGGTTCAGTAGAAACTAAATCTCTTTTGACAGTAAAGACAATTAGTTATTAATGAATCGTTAGGAGAAAACGTAATACTTTTGGTCTCAATAGCTGTTCATCAAGAGGCTGCATTGTTCTGCTTCTCAGATTTATTGTTTTATTTTTACTTACTGACAGGAGTAAATTATTCTTTCCTTTGGATGGTGGGCTCCATTTCTAAGATCTGCTCCTGTAGTGACAACGTACCTTGGAATAGGTGTACAACGTTGTATATAAGTACATTTAGAACTTTTCTTCTCCCTGTGTTCAAGTTGTCCTCTGTATCACACGTGTACTTCTGAGGCTGATTGTGTGAATTTTCTTTATTTGCTGTAAATTGAGTTCTCTCTGAGATAAATTATTGAGAAATATGTTTTGTCCTTTTGTGTAAATTTTTTCATCTTCATCTTTTTCAACTTCACTCGCTGTGTAAATCTTTCACTTTCCAGTCTCCATTTTTTATCACAATCCTCTTTTCACTTTGGTTTAATTCAAGCACATGTTTTCTGTTTCTGCAGTATGCATTCAGTCAATCAATAGACAATATTCTTTTTTAATTATCTTATTCCACTTTCAGGTCGTCTGATGAAATAGCGGAATTCAAGCCATCACCGGAGACAGGGATTTCTGGTAAGTGCCCTTTCTTCTTTGAAACTCTTCTTGAAATATGAACTTTAAGTCCGGTTAAAGTAAAATCTGAGTTCTAAACCCAAAATATATGATATAAAATTATTGCTGAAAACATGTGAAAACACTGTAAACTAAATAGTACTGAATTGTGAAGTGAGCTGTTTGTCATCACTTTAGTGTCTAGACATTTTGGGCACACTCAATGTTACACTTGAGCCATCCTTAGCATGACCCCTCTCCTAACACTGTATATAAACTGGAGCACATAGCATCAGTGGTTCTGCTGCTCAATCGCCAGTTACAACACTTACCTACCACAGCCTACAGTTTGCTAGCGAGCACGGGTGTACTGGCCATCTGGCATACCGGGTCAAATCCCTAATGGGCCACCACATCGGTGGACCGTCAAATATGTTTTTACCGGCTGTGTCTGTCTCCTTACTGTGTGGGTGACTGTGGCTTAGTGTTGAGCAGGTCATCCTTCAATCAAAGGATCGGCAGTTCGATCCCCGGCTCCACTAGTCCATGTCGATGTGTCCTTGGGCAAGACACTTAACCCAAATGTCTCCCGTAGCTGTTCTACGGTGTGTGAATGTTAGCTACTCCTGATGGGCAGGTGGCACCTTAGCTCCTCCCATCAGTGGGTGAATGATGTCATGTAGTGGTAAAGTGGTCGGGAGACTAGAAAAGCGCTCTACAAGTACAGGTCCATTTACTTACTGGCCATTCTGGGAACCCATGAGAGCTTGCTGCATGCGTGTTCCAGTTAAACTTGAGCTTACGTCATGGGCTCCACCGTAGCCTACTCCGTCGCTACTGTTGCGGCTGTTAAACGCTGGATAAATAGTTTTAAGTGAAATCCCTTGGTTTCTCGATCAGAATTTGATCAATTTGGTCCAATAACATTTGGAAAGTCTAGAAGATACATATTATACGTATTGATTCGACGGACAATTGTTTTAATCATTCAAATTTGCCTAGTAATGACATTTTTTTCTTTGGTGTGACAAACTCAGAGCACATATTTATTTTTGCTTTAACTGCAAGTATCCTTGGGTGCCAAAAAGACAAATCAATCAACTGAAAACAATTAAAGGGTAGGCTAGACATTTGATATTCACTTCTTCAGCTGTTTATTTTGAATTCCTGCATTGACAGAAACATCGATACCCCTCTCACAGTTTCCTCTCTCCAGTGCAGTTTCACCTTCACTGGTTCTATATTTTTTTTTTGCTGCTGACCAACTGATCATATCTTTGGGTCAAGTCAGGCCAACTCAACTCATCACAGTGAATAGAGAAATTATATTTCAACATCCTAACCACCATCCTTTCATGATGTTCACCATTTGAACAATAAATGCTCAAATAATTACAAAGATTATCTATTGGGGCAGTTTTATATGAAGGACTAAATAACTTGTCCCACCCATAAAAATTACTAATCCTAAAAGGTTTTATTGATAGCAAAATAGGGCAACTGACTCCGTCAATGGCCCAAATATCAAGAAAAGTCCTTTAGTTGGACTGAAATAACTATTCTGACACATGCTTTTTCTTGCATTGAGTTCACATAATCAAACAACATTGTCAAAACATTATTTTTGAAATACACCAGCAATTAACAGGAATAAGATTTTGCTAGTTTTTTTCCTCATGCAGACTGAAAGTAGCCTGGTTGATATGGTTCAAGTGTGGTATTGGATGGTTTGTGGCTGCTTTACTTATGTTCCCTTAAGCTTAGCTACATCTCTGGGTGTACCAAGCACATTGGAATAATATCATCACAGATGGTACCTTCACAACTTTCAAAGTGGCAGAAGAGGCGACATGGTGACAGCCCTGTTTATTCCCAAGATGTACCTTGGATCAGTCCCAATGATCTGAAAGGAAGAAAGAAGCCTGCCGAAATGAGAGTTTGCCTTTTAAAATAGCTGTTTCCAACACATTCATATCATTTCATAGGGCTCTCTGTAAATTACAACAATTACTTACAGGATCCAATATTTAGCCTCAAAAGATCCAATTGAAAAAAATATTAAAAGAGCAATAAGTTGTCCTCAACAAGACAAACTTAAGCTGTATTTTACAAATTTAAGTCTTAAGAAACTTTTGTACACCATCATTTTAAAGCCTAATTTTAAAAACTTTAAAGTGTGTCATTGCAGGGAACACAAAGACAATGTCAAAGTTTAGTTAGTTCTGTTGAAAGCAGTTTATGAATTTTGGAAACTTCACTTTCTATATTTGTTTAATTCTATGTCACCTATCGAAAAATATAGAAAATGTTCACAGCTGATCCGCACTGACTGAAATGCTTTATTGATTGGAAGTGTATCAATTGAAAATGTTTCTACAATTATTAATACATTATAGTACTCATCTGAAAAATTCACTTTTTTGAGAATACTAAAAAAGACTTGTTGTTTTCTTGCAGAATGCTATTTGTTAAGGATACCCAATAAATAATACGGAATTAAAAAATAAAAAAAAATACAAGAAATAAAAAAATAATAATAATATACAAAGTGCCGATAGGAGGTTATTCCCACTTTTCCTGTATCATTTTACAGATAGGAGGTTTTGCACTTTGGCCGTCGATATATGTTCCTTGGGATTTGTTTGATGAGAGTCTGGGATACATTAATGTATAATGTATAATAATAATAATAATGTATAATATGAAGGGATAGACTGACTTGAATTTCAAGCAAGAACCTACTAAATTACATAAATAACAAATAATTATTACAGTGAATGTAAATAGTTAAATACAGTATTATAATTAATTGAATATGAAAATAATGCTAATAATTAAAATAAAAAGTTCTATAATTAAGACTTAATTAAGATCAGAATGTTTAATTATTTTTTTTACATTGTTAATAAAAAAAATATTTTTGGTTTTAAAAGAGGACACAGAGCATGCCAAGTCAGAGCATGCCAAGTCTGACTTATTTTATGCCTTTGACCAGTAAGAGGGGAACATTTCAGACTGTACACTTCCCGTCCTGCTGGACTGGTCTTAGAAGTTCGCTCGTTTGATAAAAGTAATAATATTCGTTCTGGGTCCCAGTGAAAGTCAAAATTCTATCATTTGGGATCTCAGAGGTGGATAAAGTTAAAGAACCCCATGAAGTAGAAAAGTTTCAACTAAAAAAGAAGAAGAGACCAATGTTGCTTCAGATATGGTCTGCTGCCTTCTCTACACTCCTGTCTTCACACACACAGAACACTGCTGCTTCCCTGCCTGTGTGTGTCCTCGGTGCATTTATGTGTGTGTGCGCACTGTGGACTGAGAGTAGCAGGTCTTCAGGGGCAGCTCTCCACCCAAGGCTCATTTTAATATATGTAAAAGCTATGGCTCACTGGAGAGCCTGTACAATGGACTGATCGGCCTCAGGGATGTGTCAGAGACCAGTGCACGTATGTGCATGTATGTGTGTGTGCGTGTGTGCGTGTGTGCGTGTGTGTGTGTGTGTGTGTGTGTGTGTGTGTGTGTGTGTGTGTGTGCGTGTGCGTGTGCATGTGTGTGTGTCTCTGAGACAAGAGAGACAGTGGCCAAGGTTTGGACATGCGTCAATGGTCCGCCTGCACCCTGGAATCTCAGCCCCTGACACTTTGAACATACACACGCACACGCACAGGTCCTGAGGTCTGACACATTTGCATATGCCTGTCTGCTGTGGCAGAGCCCTGCAGTTTCACTCCATGCTAAAAACTCCACAGCAGTCATTCTGCAACTTTGCCTCCTAACATGTGTTGCTCAATGTTCCTGAGCCGGACATGCGACTTCTTCAATGCGAGCAAGCTGGCAACTCTATTCCGACCAGAGAAGCAACATTATGAGGTGCAATCAGAGCTATGAATTGTTAACAAGTGTTGATTTGTAGACAGTCGTGGGTGATAGGGCCTGGTTGTCCCGTGCATTTTCATGTCAATAGTTGGGTGATTTCAGATATTGCTGGACACTTAATTGTGTATTTAATTATAGCACTTTTTTTTCTTTTGTTTGAATGTACAACAGATGTTTCTTTGGAAAACCATAACAATACAATGATGCGCTTTAAGTCGGTTTCACTGAAATACACATATATTACATGTTGTTATTTTTTTTGTATTTTAATGCAATCTAATAATATGTATTATCTGATATTATTGATATAAGGTGATTCATTAGATTAGGGCCAATATGTATACAACTTTAAGTAGGGCTTAAAAGCATTGCATAAATAAGTTTTTCAATGTGTTACAAATGGAAGATGTTTTCTTAAATTAGGACTTTTTGATGACGGTTTTATTTGGTCCATAATATTTCTGAAATTATTGCTAAAATGCGAGTCTTTCTTGATTCTTGACTAACCGTCGTGTTGGGAGGCTTTGTCTTGTCTGTCTGCGAGCTGTTACTGTCTTCTTTTCTTTATGTGACGCTAAATTTGTTTTTGAGAAAGTAGTTGTGTGGCAGGAGAGCGTATTGTAGCATTGAAGAAAGTTTATATATGATTTTAATTCTACAGTTATGTTCACAATATATTGATAAGCTTTATATTACTTTATCTATAATAATTTAAAGACTTTTATCATAACCATTTTAAGTTAAGTGATAATCATCGCTGGAGATCCTATATGGAGAGGTTAAAGTGTCAACCTATTAATAAAACATGTCCAGAAAAAGATTATGTAGAATCATTACCAGCCGTGACAGTGTGTATATTGTGACTGGTACTGTTTTCATCTTGTGAGTCTATGTGTGGGTCATGATGGCTGTAGTCCAGAGACCCCTTCTGTAAAGCAGGAACTACCACAGAAGAGCCTTTCAACCTTTGGCAGGTATTTAAATGTGTGTGGACAGACGGAATCTGTCTGTGGACACAATCTGTGAAGCTATTGTGTATCTTACACAATACCCGGGTATACAGTAGAGCAAAGGCTAGGGATCATGTTGTCCCTCCATGTTGTCTTGAAACATGCTCTCAAAGTCTACCCTGCATCACTTGTCATTTCAGTTTAATCCAGGAGTTCTGATATTAACATAACTGCATACAGGCCAACTAAACAAGGCATCCATTTATTTAACCAAAACCATAGCACTTTTTAGAACATAGAACTCTCCTGAAAAAGGGATTTTGGAAAACTTGTTACTTCAAATTGCAGAAAAACAGATTTGTTTCTGGGAGGCAATGCCAGGTACGTTTTATTGTTCCATGCATGTTAAAGATAATTTAGTGAGAACAGCACATACTGTATAGTAGACCAGAGAGCACAGGAAGAGAAAATAAATCAAGTGTAGAGGAAGACACAGTTTGGTTTATTTTCCTTAAACAATGTGACAGAGGACATAATTAAGCTGTTTGGGAAACTTCCTCTTCCCCGGCTATTACTCAATCATGTAAGTACCAGATAAACAACTGCTGGGGTGTAAAATTATCACCTGTCAATAGAACAGTAACATCGGCGGGTGAGACATGATAGATACTGGCAAGTGAATAGAAAAAGGGAAAACAAAGACAGAAAATGGCAGCAAAAAGAGGCACTTAGTGCGCTGACAGCTACGCTTGGCTGGCTGATTCTGAGGCAGGGATACATGCAGAACACAGAGATAAAAAATCGCTCATGGATGACATTGTACATGTGTGCATTCACGTCTCCCTTTATATTTGCACAGTCTAAGGATCAACCTACTTCATTATATGCCAATACTGAACCTTTGAATCAAACTTCCTCACTCCAATATATACAACAAATACAGTATCATTAAAAACCTAAGGAAATGTCAGTCGCTCGCTCCAAAGTATATCAGTCTTTCCGCCTGCAGTGGAACTTTCAAAGAAGCCCCTTGTAATGCTGCACTGGGGTCAGCCAGAGGTTAAAACACTCATACATATTTTACCTGCTCAACCAGGGGAAGAAAAAAAGCACTATACTTGTCTGGTGTGCTGTGTTCACAAGGGACAGTGGGGGAGAAAGAGAGACGCATGTCACACTGCACATTCAAATGCGCAGAAAATAACCCATAAACTCTAAATAGACAAATTAGAGGACAATTGCACTTTAGTTCTAACATAAAATTGGGGAACTCATAAGCGACCAAAAATCTAAAATTGAAGCAGGTGTAAGTAAGTCCCATTTCTCTTAAACTGACTTTGATTTATAAAATTCAAAACTCAATGTTGTGGGCACAGTTTAATTGCATGTGCATAGGGAGCCTTATGTTATGTTTGAAAAGAAGCTCTGCTCAGCATTATTGAATTTGACCCACTTATTAAAGGTGCAAGATTCCAGGATTGGGAGCATTTCAATTGCCTCTCAACGTCGTCGCTAACAGTTCTAGCAGCGCTGACAGTGCTAGCAGCGCTAACAGTGCAAACAACGGCAAAAGTGCTGACAAAGCTAACCGTGTTTACCTTGGGGGGGAACCAGGAGGGTGGTTGCTATGCTTGCACGACATTGCTGTCGGTCAGGATGGCATTATCAGCTGTAACCGGCGTACGAGAGCAGTGCAGAGCGGCAGCCGTTAGCTAACCAGTGGGTAACGATCACATGCAACAATATGCACTAAAAGCATGCACGGCCAGCACAGCTATGTCAACAAAGCAAGGACAAGCTCAGATAACGACACACACCGAGGGAGAGTGACATTTTTTAGTTTTTTACATTTTTATGTCGGCGATAGCTGCCAATAAAAGACAAAACCAGCCTACAAACCCTTCATAATTGCATAGCAGACATTAAAAGTTGTTTTTTTGACAACTTTCTCCAGTTTAAAACTGAGGTCATCCTCTTTGCCCCCCAACCCCCCATGTTAAGTCTAAGATTGATAACAACCTCTTTGGTCCACTGGCTTCCAATTTAAGCCCTATGCCAGATATCTTGGTTTCATACGCAACTCTGACCTTAAATTAGACCTCCATGTAAAAAGGTTGTCCAATCGTGTTTTTATCAACCACAGAATATCAGACAAATCCAATCCTTTGTGTCATTCGCTGATCTGGAGAAGATTGTTCATGCGTTTATTTCATCACGTCTCGACTATTTCATCTCCCTGAACATGTATCTCCTCAAAAGTCTCTCCATTGCCTCTTAATCATTTAAAATGCTGCAGCTCGGCTATGGTTCAAATAAATGTGACCATTTTGCCTCTTCTTCAGCTTCTTTACATCGGCTTCCTGTGTCTGTTAGAATGGATTTTTAAATACTTTGAATCATTGTAAGGCCCTGTCTGGCTTGGCACCTCTTTCTATTCCTGCTCTCTGCTCTCCCCCTATGACCAATTGTGCTGCCTGAGATCCTCAAGCAAAAAACCCTGTCATTCGTTCAATGTCACGGCTAAAAACTAAAGATGACTTTGCATTTGTTGTTAGAGACCCCAGAATTTGAAATCCCTTTTGTATCATTCCTTGAAGCAAACTTGTATAGAGCTGCTTACATTTCTTGATCCGAATGCTTTTATATTTGTTTATTTTGGTTTTCACTGATTTCATCGTCTGTTTTAAATTCATGTTTATGTTTTTAGTCATATTTGCCCCTGTAACATTTACTTCACCTTTTTTTCCATGTCTTTATGAATTGTAAATCAACAAAAAAGCCATGAAATAAATAAACGTGAATACATTGTGTAAAATGTAAATATCTGTGAAGTGATCCAAACACAATTTATCATTATCAAATGTTACACTTATTTTAACAATGTAATACAGTTTTATTGGATAGCTTTGTTTTATCTAAGTATGAAAATACCGTTATTCAAAATCCCCTTTTCGTTTCATAGTGCCATCCTTCCCATAATGACACATTTTATTACATTAAGTCAGTTTTCATGACAGTGGCAATGTCACCCCTCTCCTCTTTCAGCCAATCACCGGCCCCTCTGCCTCTTAAGCAAGGAAGCTCCTGCTACCTAATTCAGTCAGTAAGCTCCTAATAAACACCGCTATCTGGTGTCATTATGAAATAAAAAGCTGAATGAAATAAAAAAAAAACAAATTGAAAATATTTAATTCAAATAACATTTTATAAAACTCAAAAAGTTAACAACAATTTGTGAAATATTTTAAGAAATCCTTTTGTTTTTTGTAATTATTACATCATTATGTATTGATGTTGACCACCTGTTATAATTTAAGGAGGTGGATTAGGATTAAAGATTAAGATTACAGCACTATTTGGTTTAGGGGATTAGGGAATGATATTATGCAGTCTTCGCAACAAGGGTAATGTTAGTGTGTGTGTGTATGTGTGTGTGTGTGTGTGTGTGTGTGTGTGTGTGTGTGTGTGTGTGTGTGTGTGTGTGTGTGTGTGTGTAAAGCACTTGCCCTCACAAGTGCTGGGGCAGCTCCAGTGAGTCACAGTGCCATGTATACTTCTCTCATCCAACATTTACAAGTCTTCTGCTCTCTCTCTCTCCCTCTCTCTCTCTCTCTCTCTCTCTCTCTCTCTCTCTCTCTCTCTCTCTCTATCAACACATTACCCATGCACCACTGCTTTTCTTCCTCTCCATCTCTTGTTTGTCTTCACTCATCACCAGTTCTCTGTCATTGCGTTTGCTTACCCATTGCTTACTTATTCCACTTTGCTTTTGTCTTATTTCATTATCTTACAAGGCTTTGTCTTCTTGTCTTCTTTATGTACAGTCTTGTTCTTGTCATTTCTTGTCATTTTTCTGGACCTTATTTCACCCCCACTCACATCACCATTCAATTCCTTTCATTTATTTTCTCATGTACTACAAACCGACCTTATTTCTCTTTTGCACTTCTCTTACCCCACCATCATCTTCCTCTTCACTTGACCTTCTCATCCTCCATCTTTTATTTATCCTCTTTTTCATCTCCCCTGTCTTCTTTTCTTCTCACTTAAGCTTCATCTTTTTCTTTTTCAAGGCATTTTTAATTTCTCCCCTCTCTCCTCCTTTGCTGTTTTGTTTCCCATGCCTCTCCATGGATCGCATCACCTGTTCTTGAACTTTCTTGTCCTTTCTCTCTTCATTCATTACCTCTCATCTGCTTTTGTTTACATACTCATTTTAGCTTTAATAATAAAATTGAACTTGAGATATAGTACAGGTGTTCATGTTATTGTGCCCACCCTTGTAAACCTACCATTATATTCCAAACAGGATTTCCTCAGCAAAAGAGCTCACTGTGATTCCAGTAAAAATGAAATATCTTTTGTTTTTCCTTTGGCCAAAGTGTGATATAGGCCTGCTGTTGTTTGTGTTTGAGAAACAATATAATATGAAAGAAAAAATAAAGTGATGCTTGATTATTACTTATGCTTGTTTAAAGGAGTGGTTGTCAAATAAAATGAGTAAATACAAGCAGAATCACCAGTGTTGACATGATGCAAATGCCCCAGTGCCCGCTGTCAGATGTCCAAATTTGCTGAGAAAGCGTAGTGTAGATGACGGTTGGTTTAAGGGTTAGTTCGTTATAATTTCTTTTTCCTTATTTATTTTTAACCAACAACCTCTGGTGTACAGTGAATTGTAAAGATTCCTAAGATTCTCCATAATGGATTTTCACAAAATATTGCCATTGCACTACCACTGTGTCATTTCATTATTTTCAAAATTTTAAATATCAAACCATTGTCTTTGTGGCCATGTTTAAGAGCCAATACATGGTGAATTCTTTGTGAGAGGAAAACGTGAAGATATCCTGGGAGTTTTTATTTGTTGTATCAAGTCTTCCAGTTCCAGGCCACTTGAGTTGTCCTCTCTTGGTTTACTCTGATATGTATTTCTCCCTGCATAATGGCTGACCATGGTTACAAAAAGGAGCCTTTTTACCACTGACACTCACACCAAGCAGACACAATTATTTTAAGGAAATGTTTTCTATTTGTGGGTCGTGGGAAACGTGAGCCCTCTTCATCTGCAGGTGTAGACTAATCTACATTTACTTGAGAACATCAGACCCTGACAGAGAGACAGTAATGTGTGAAGAGCTGTTTTATTTCATTTTTGTTCCATGTTCAGTGCTCAGAAAACATTTTGTCACCCTTTGGGCAAATGCTGTTGATGCATTGTGTGTGAGAAATGTAGGTACTTTAGTGGAGAACTCAAGACGACATTGGGGATTAAGACACTATTAATATAGAACTGTACCCGGCCACTGGAGGCCATGGTCAGGCAGTGGTAATGGTTGAGGCCCTTCAGTGAGCTTGCTTTAGGTCAGCCTTCATTCACATATTCAATTCAAACCGTACAGCTTTAATTCAGCTTCACTGACTGATTGACAATGTTTCTGGAGATCTGAACTGGAATGCTGAAACCTCCAGTGAAGTTTTCTTTTCATGGCTGAGTGTATTCTGTCACTAGTTACTGTCACCCTGTTTTTTTGAGAATGTGTTGCTATCAAAATGATTTCTTAAGGGAGTCCATTTAAAAAAATACTCAATCCAACCTTTGCCACAGCCTCTCTGTCTTTAGTTGGAGATGACATATGAGGTTTCAAAAGAGATGAGGCCTTGGACAAGAACAAGTGCAATGTCAAGGTGAAATGTGGCAATAAAAGGGAAAAGAAAACAATCCCCTATTCCTTTGCACTCACCTTTCCTCTTCTGGCCCTTTTCTCTTCATGAACTGGAAAACAGCCAGGCAGATAAAAGTATGGTCCGAATAAGCAGACTGATACTACAGAGCTGCCATTGATTATGTTGGTATCCTTTCTTTGTCACGCTGATATTTGAAGATTTCCATTTATCTTTCCTGTGGTTATATAAGCATATTTATGATCGTTAAAGTTGCATCGCCAACATTCAGTAAATTCTTCTTGCTTGTTGAAATTAGATTTCACCGATTCAAGCAAAACATTGCATGTCAAATCTTAAGGCCTCGCACAGGAAGCTACAAATTCAAGGGCACGTGCTCAAGTAAGAAAAAACTCTGCTCTTTCCTTAGGTATCTACTAGCAATTCTTAAGTCACCTATTTGTTGTAAAAGTTGTACTTTCACCCAGGAGACCATTGTTAGTGTCCCATAATAAATGTTAACTCTACAAGTGTTACATAACATTATTATGCTTGTTACATAACTTAAGAAAGTCCACTAAGTGTGGTTGTTATTTGTGTATGCTAGTTATCTTCTTACGGTATTATTTAAATGCAAACCAAGTTGTTTTTCTAACCTTTTGTAGCCTAAACATAACTAATTGTTTCACAACATCATCTGTGTGGAATTGTGCGTTTCTGCAAGTGTGACACAAGGCTGATATGAAAAGTTTTTATAAAACGTGTATTTGGTTCAGAAACTTCAATATTCAACATATCCCCTGGTTTGCAGAAACATACTATGCCAACACTTTTTCTTATCACTATACGTGTTCACTGACCACCAACCTCACCTCCATGAACTGAATGGGTTAGGTTTGTCCACCAACATTTTTGGAACTCATTTGTACAATTTGCTCTTTGTGCTCGGATCGCTACAGTCACGGTTTACTGCCAGAAAAGTGAAGTGAATGGCATTTCATTTTGAGATATGGAATTGGTGGCATTGTTTTTCCTTACTACTTTGTTGTATTTTAGTGTGTTTCTGGTGAAAATTGTCAGACCTGCAGAGACTTGCATTATTACATCCACAATTGCTTTTTGTGTCAGAATATATTCTGAGATATTATTTTTTTTTTTACACAAGAAAAGTTGCTTGTGGCTTCTTCATAATATAGTCTGTGATCTGATCAAAAGCTGATTATACAGCAATTATGAAACAAAAAAAATCTTATTTATCAGAAGGCCTGAAGAATAATGTCAGACATTTTTGCTCACTACATCCGTAACTGCTATGCCTTATAAACCAATTTGATGGTATAGTTAAACATAATGAATGACAAGGGGGAAATTAAAGTATAATAAGTAAAAGAATATGAGAGGAGAGGACCCATTGTATAACCTGAGAGGGCAGCCAAGAGGAAAACAATTTGTCATGCTGTCATTCTCTTTGTCCTCCCCCCATTCTTTGATATGTCTTCTTTTTTCACTCTTTCAAAACAACATTTCAATGTCAGAAACACAAAGAAAATGTTTACTGGTGTAGTAGGTAGAGGATATGCCTATTATCCATAGTTACTTCGCCTTTTTCCATTGAAATTCACTATTTTTGGGGAAAAAAGGATTACCCTTAATTTTGTATAATCTGCATTAGAAATGATTACTCACAGCCACTCACTCTTTTGTGGAATGGACATATTTATCTAGTCATCCAGAGTAGGGCCTAAGCTTCACTGCTTGCCTGCTTCGTAAATAGGAAAACACAGCATTTCTTGTACAATATATGATAAAAAATGTATGAAAAACAGTCAACAGTATATGCATGTCAAACAAGTGACATCCTATATCATGTTCGTTCAGCTGCTAACAGTAGCAAATCACAGGAATGCTAATGTACATTACAATGAACTGCAGGTATGTTACCCCTTTACCCCCAAAAAACTATTTTCACAGTGTTAGATCAGTCTAACTGGAATGCACAGAGATGCAGTAACATACTGCTGGAATCAGCACAACTTACTCTTTTTGGCAGTAGCCACATTTACCAATTTTGGTTGAAGATAAATGTTCATAAATCTGTTGATAAATCACATCCAAAAAGCGCTTCTTAGAGATCTTGCCTGTGAATCATCGATCTTTAGATGTTTTATTCAGCATCAACAGTTATCATGTAATTCTTGTGGAAACAGGAAGTGCCAGTAGCTACTGCACCATGACTTTTAATGGTGCAGATTCACCAAAACAACCACTTAAGGCAAAATAAATGGTGCCTGAGATTTCCATATGTGGGTCATTGACTTAATGGCAACATAACAGCTCCTTCAGAAACAAGAAATGACTGGGGCACACTGATTGATCTGCAGCCTTTAGTAGTGTATACACTAATAGTACAAATTAGTACATATTCTAGAAGGGCTATAAACGCAGAACCTCGTTTCATCATTTCAGCTCATGTTTGCATCACCCAAAGCATGCTGGGACCTTAAAATGTAGGTACGAAGACGGATGGATGGACATGCAGATGGACAGACACTGTTTGTTTAGACTCCTTTAGTTTAGAAAATGTTTGCCTTTTAAAATGACTCTGAATCATTTGAAGCCTTAGAAGGAAGCTAGCTCACACAAAGCACAAACCATCAATACCATCCTATACCTGTCAATAGCAAGATGTGAGATGCTTTAGGCCTGTAGATACATAGAGCAACCATTGAGGGAGGAAAGACCTGGGGGGTCTAATAAAACTCGTTAGTAGTGCATGCATTTAATTGTGTATTGAGCTCTTAATACATCATCAATGGCAGTGAACAGTGAGTTTAGGACTGAATTATGTCAGATATTAAAACAACATGTATTTGGGTTGTTTTATTACAGAAAAATAATCTATTTAGAGTTGAATTCAAGCGTCTGCTTGCATTAATGTGTGTGAATGCACGCTAGCACATGAGTGTTCCTTTGAAACTGGTTTTAATATCAAGTCTTCCCTGTAGGGCTCGGCTTCTTTCAGTGCTTTGTTTGAACAGTGTGGTGTACAAATCCACTGTGGCCGGCTCTCAGCCAGAAGGGAGAGGAGATGGGACTCAAACAGAACAAGAATAAGAGAGAGAGAGAGTTATTAGGAGTGTGTTTGTCTAAAGATATGTCGACACACACTGTGATGAGCTAAGTAAAGGCCACAGTGTGAGACAGCCAATAACCAGAGACGGACCAAATATTTAGTTGTGAATATCATCTTGAATAGCTGAAATGTTGGACAAGGTTCAACAGATGTGTAATGTGATGGCTGTTGCAGCAGCTATGAGATTCAAGATCTAAACTGTAGAGTGTATACATAACATACAATTAACAGACAGATTATCATTGACAACTTTGAAGTCTTTGTTTTCATTTTGAAAGGCAACTTGAACATTTTAAACTAGAATTAGAAATAGTACATATAAGTCCTGGTGGAGTACAAACATGTCTTTCATTAGAATGCAATATAATACCATACATATACCATTACAGCAGTTCTATGGTAATACAAAATAATTTGTATGTTGGATTAATAATAAAAGAGTCTTCAAATGCAGGTTTACACTGATTAACATTTCGCAGTTGGATGTTTGTACATCATCAGCATTATAATGTTTCTAATGCAACCTCTTTTTGGTATTGACAAACAAGTTATTTTATAATCCAACATTGATTGGAGTGGCTCAAAGGCATTTTTAGCTGAACTACTGAGTATTTTGACAAGAAACAAAACTGTGTTTCTTCTCTATTGTGGAGAAATTCATCCTTGTCTGAAAAATGGAAGCTATGTTGGGGTCCCACTGGCTCGCTGATCACAGACCAAATACCAACCAAAATGCATGAAGTGGGAGTGTGTTTGTATTGTAAGCAGTACGTACCACTCTACTGAATTGTATGATCAAGTTGTACATGTTGTCAGACACCAAAACCAATAGGTCAAAAGTCTGGCTATGGAAAACTTGACTATTTTTCCAGTGTGTGTGCCTGTGTGTTGTTCTGCTGGCTCAGGGCTGACTCAGCAAATGTTGATGTGAATGTACACATTGAGAGTGAGGCACATGTTGACAACATTTCTCTCTGATGGCAGGATGAAGACCAGAAATAAAGACAAATAATCCTAATCCATGTAACATGACAAAAAAGACAAAGTTGAGACGAATCCAGAGTGATGGAAAGAGGAGACGTGGTAGATGCTACACGGTACAGGACTGAAATCCACTGACTAGTTAGATGATGATGATAGATGAATTTTAGATGTTGTATTTGTCAACTCAGCAAGTTGTAGGCGCAGCACAGCTGGGCTTCAGTAATATTTAATTTGTTCCTCTTTTGGAAATCTATAATCCATACCTCTCTCTGCTCCCTCTCCCCTCTAATACCATCTCTGTCTTTCTCCCTCTGTCTCCATCATTTCTATGCTCTGTATTTCATACTCTTCACTGCTGATGTAATAAGGAATTTTGCTGACTCCACGTTTCCATTTCAGGACTCAGAGTAAATCTGTATCCCCAAAAATGTAGTAAACTTAAACAGCTCAACAAAATGCCAAAGGGGTCCCACTATTGTAAGGCTAATGATATACAGAACTATACTTGCTGAAGAAAAGTAGTTTGAAATTCAATTTTAAATTAAACATTTTCTGCCCATCTCTTAGAAGATGATGTTCCCTTGGTGGAAATATGTCATTGCTTTAAGATCAGTTGACTTTAACAAGTGTCGAGGTGTATTACATTTTAAATATATTTTATATATATTGTTATATAACCATATAACTAGCCTCGTAAAGCCAACCAACCATATTTATCTTCACTCATTGTGGTCTGAAAAGGATCAATTGGCATTTGCTTGGATCACCAGTAGGCGTAAACCAAAATGAATCAGTGAGTGATTGGATCAGTCTATAAGCAGCCAGCAGATGTCTGACAGCTGCTCTGCTTTGGCAAAATGTCAACATGAACTCCTCCTACACCTGCTTGGTTGACTTCATTGCACTATGAAAACAAATTGCTTATTGGTGATCGGTTTTGTGTTTACTGAGGTGAAACCTATGAGCCTCATTCACTAAAATGTGCAAAGAAATATTTTTACTATGTGCACAAAAAAGTGCACACATAAATTACCGTGAGATTCATTACATGTGCACACCAGCCAATTTAGTTCTTACCACCGTGCCTATGATAGTTAATCAGAATCATTCTAAATTAACAGGCGCTTGCCTGCTTTTTGTAATCAGCATACTGCCACGCCCTCTTTTCTCCATATAAGGAAATCCTTTTGCCTAGAGGTTTATCACTGAGATGAGCAGTGAAATTATTGTAAATTTGAGAGGCATAGCTCTAAATGAAATACTAAATGAAAAAAAATACTGAAGAAATCAAGACAATAGTGTCCAATGTGGAAGGAAGGTAGAAAAGAAAAGATAACAGACTCTGGTCTGTTATTCTTTTAAGGACACAGGTGGAGAAGGAGGGCAAGTACCTGATAATAACCTTGAGAGTCCAATTCTATACATGTCAATTCCTTTTGTTAATTCTGTTTTACTTCACAGTTGCAGATAACGATCAGGCTACACTTTATATTATTAGTATTATACTACTTGTATAATTATGTATCAGAATTATGTATGTGATTCAAACATGTCCACAAACTCCAGTGTTCTTATGCAACTCTGAAAATTACAGTCAGATGGTTTATTTGCTATTTGATTCTGAATGAGAGATATGAAGTGTCTACAAGTGGACCAAATTCATGTTAAAACAGTTAAAACACATGTTGAACAGTAGCAATATTCTGATTGGAAATTGTTACAAGATAAAATAGGAACTGCTGCCACACTTGAACTGCTGATTTAACTGCATATTCACTTTCTTTTGAGTTGTCTCGGCATGTTGTAGTGTTTTCAGTGGGCTTTAGCACTGTGTAATTGTCAAGTCCTGAAATGCTGTCGTGATTTGACCCTTGTGTTTTCCGCTGTGTCCTTTTCTGTCCTTCGCCCATGGTTTGTTTTGGATGACACAAATACGGAGGAGATAGAGAGAGGCAGAGACAAGTGGGGAGGAGGGTAAAGGTGGCAATTTGGCAATACCAGGAGAGCACTGAAGTGCAATCAAAAGTCTTGTCCTCTTCACAGCACTTTGTGTGTGTGTGTGTGTGTGTGTGTGTGTGTGTGTGTGTGTGTGTGTGTGTGTGTGTGTGTGTGTGTGTGTGTGTGTGTGTGTGTGGAGACAGAGAGACTACATTAGTGAGGAACCACTGTCAGGTCACCAAACAAGGTGCCTCTCAACCACAGAATAGAGGAGAATAGAATAGAATGCAATACAATAGAACATTAGAAGCAAATACCAGCTCTTTTTGAGTAAATCTTAACTCGGTTAGCTTGAAAAGCAGCTAGAGGTTGCAGTTGCTAAAATCCAAAATCTGCAAACCATGACTGCAAATCTGAAACTCTTCAAAAAAGGCATCATGATGTGAACTGGGAGGGCTTTTCTTTAAACTATACATTCAATGTTAGTTAACATAAAAACTTTTCTGGATAATGTAATAATCATATTGGCTTATGTTTTGACAACCGGTTTTAATTATTTTAATATTTGTTTCTATTTAGAATTTAGAGCGCAGTGATTGGATGTTTCTTGCGTTAATGCCCCAAGTGTTTTCCCTTGCATTTGTTTTTCCAACAAAGTTGTGAAACATTTGTAGTGATGATTTAACTGCGAGAGTTTCAAGGGAAATATGGGACTTTGACTTCCAGAACCAGAGAGAGCTTCTCCTGGTTTGAAACTCTAATATAAACTGAATGATTAAGCATTGACTGTACAACTGTGGCCAAGTCAGAACACTACTTGTACTTACTTGGGGCCGGCTAAATTCCGCAAGATAGTCAAATTAAATAGAATAATGCCACTACCTCTGCACTTATTGCGCATCACCAGAGTCTTCTACAAGCTGCTAGCTTGACAGCTGTGAGTACTATCAATAGCCATGTTTGTTGGTTCACGATGATCATTTTGTGGGAGTGGCTTTGTTGGTAGGTTTTCCTACTTTCTCGCTAGATTTAGGGACTTTTAGAGCTTGTGCTGTCAACTAGTGTCATTGTTAAGGAGTTGGCAACAGTGGACTGGGTTTTTTATTTGGATAATTTAAAAAAATAAATCCAATTGTTGCGGGTTTCTCAAGAACCCTACTCAACCCACAACTGAACATAGGTTCAGACATTCAGGTCACAAAAGCACTGTGCAGCATGGTTCATGACTGCCTCCTTAAAGAGAAACTGCAAACAATATTATTTGTTTTGCACTGTACACATAATCCAGGTGATTAATAATTCAGGTAATTTCTTTCAGAAAATAAAACAGAAAAGTTAGTTTCAACTGAACTCTCGGCCACCTCTAACTGTGATATGATTAGAAAAAAGTCTGAGGTCTATTTTGTGTGTCTGTGCCAAGTATAAAAAGCAGAACACTGGCTGACCGTAGCATCAATTTGTAGCTACTGTTAGCGTCAGCGTTCACAAGCCTAACAAACGCTGGTTGAAAATGAGTCGTACAGGAACAATAATTATTCCTCTTCAGTGGCAGTAAACACAACACTCCAATAACCACCAATAACTGTGCTATATTCAGAGCTTGACAAGTTATTCAGGGCCAATGCACACTAATATTAACGGTGACAAACAGAAGGGCTAGGTCTATTGCTCTCTACCACAGACACACACACACACACACACACACACACACACACACACACACACACACACACACACTGGGTGAGCCTAGATCTTCTTACCGAGCTACATCCCAGGTACCCACACAGCAATCTCTCAAATGGACGTAAATGTGCTTCTTGTGACTGTCAAAGCTCTGTTGGACTCCCTGTCTTTCCTGCGGAGGCACAGAGAATCTGACAGTAGCTGCTCATGGCTGGTTAGCTCTGACTACCAGCCCCACGTCTTTATCCACACTGAGCGGCGGTCAGTCAGTCTTCGAATGTAGCCACAAGGGCACGCCTTGTACAATCATTGATCCCTTACTCCCCTGTTGCATTTTTAAAATGTGCTGTGTGGCCGAGGAGCTGTAGCAATTTAAGGGTGGAGTTACCCTTCAATGAATTTAGTGTCTTTGGATGGTGAAAATTCTGCTTTTCTATGTGATGTTAGAACAAACCAAATCCAGGTACTATTCAACAGTATAGCAACATTAACAACTTTATTTTGAGGTGAAATAAAAAGTGAGCACTTCTTGAAAAATCTAACTTATTTTTTGGCAATTTTTCCGCATTCCCAGATCTCAGCAATTAACTTGGTGAGTAAATGCTAAATGGCCCTGCATTTATAGAGCGCCTTTCGAGTCTTCCGACCACTCAAAGCGCATTACACTACATGTCACATTCATACACTGATGGCAGAGGTGCCACATTAGGTGCCACTTGATTCTAATCATTCACACACTGATAGGTGTAGGCCCAGTGCCTTACACAAGGACATGGGGACGGGAGGAGCCCGGGATTCAATCTCCGATCTTCTAATTCGTGGATGTCACGCTTCACCTGCTGAACCACAATCGCACCACAATGTGGGGAGTACAATGTTACCACAACTGATACAAAAGATGTAAACCTATATACAAATATGTTTATCAAAAAACAGACTAAGGAAGAAATGTTATTATGCCCTTGAACAAAGCACTGACTCCCCTTGTGCCTCATGCTATAACCCCTTATACATGTACATATACATCAACCATATACACACAAACAGCGTGTGTGTGTGTGCGTGTGCAAAAGCTCAGCAGCAGGTAAGCCCTGACACTCTCCTCCTGTGCTTGTCATGAATAAACATCTGCTCTGACGGCAGACTTAACAGCTTGTAATATGTAATACACCCTATCACTAGTTGAGTGTGTATTGTGTATAGTGTGTGTGTGTTAATGCTCCATATCAGAGCTGTCTGTCAGGCAGCCGTGCCTCTGCATAAAAGGAACCTGTTCAACAAGCCCTCGGCACTGTCACTCTGCCTCCCCTTACACGCTGATTTCTCATTCTGTCCTTAAACATCTCACTCTTCCTGTTCACTTGTGCTTTATTGTTTTCTCTTGCTCTCCTCCATGTATCTCTCTTCCACTGTCTCTCCATCCCTCCCTTCCTAAAACCCCTCATCTACTGTGCTGTGTTTGCTGAGAAAAGGCAGGGTGGCAGAACTCCTCTCTGACTCTCTATTTTATCTCATTCTGTAATCTGTCACTCTCTCTGTCGCTCTCTCACCTGTTTGCTAAGCAAAGACAGGGATATCCTCACTCTACTCGCCGCCTCTAATCTTCTTTTCCTTTGTTCTCGTATTAGTCTTCCTCCAACCCTCACTCATGTGAATTTTTACCATATATGCTTTCACATCTCTCACTCCAAATAGTTTTAAGTTGACCATCTTTTGTATTTTTATTTTATCTTTATTTAGTCAGGCTTTCTCATTGAGATACCAATCTTGTTTCCAAGAGAGACCTAAGAATAAGAACAAAATCAGCAAATCAGAAACATCACAACTATGCAATAAACAGGAATTAAAAACTTACAAGAATCATAAAAACATTACATTATAAAGCTTTAAAATAAGCGGAGGGGATGTAGGGCTCCAGTTTGAGGGCAGGTGTAGTTCATTCCATTTAAAAGGTGCATAGTACCTGAATTCATTTCTGCCAACATTACTGCGGGCCATATACTGTAAATAAGAAGTGGACATAGTCCCCCGGTAGTCACCTATTGGTTTGTGGAATGCTCTTTTGAAGCCTCAAGTTCAGTATTTTGTCTGTCACCATCTTTGTTTTTTGGCCGTCGCCATCTTGGTTTTTCATCGTCACCATCTTGGTTTTTTGCAACAAGAAGTGACACCAAAGGGTGGAGATAATTGCAACCAAATCCTGAATAAGACATTTCCAGGTGACAAAAAATTTGCAATTAACTTCCATGAGCTGAAAACACACTGTGAAAGGGTTAAAGTTATATAATGAAAACACGGACAACTCCCAGACCGGACCCGGTCATGGTAGCGGCCTGTCAGTCACAAGGTAGCCACGCCCAAAAGCATACCCCGCTTTATGGTCTGTTTGACTCTAAATAGAGCATAATTTACTAAATGAACATCATGCTATATTGAAGAAGACTTGAAACTAGAGATTGAGACCATATACTCATGTTTAAAATGTTTAAATGGTAAATGGACCGTACTTGTATGTTGTTTTTCTAGTCTTCCGACCAGTCAATGCTACATGACATTCACCCATTCACACACCGATGGCACAGCCTGCAGGAGCAACTTGAGGTTAAGTGTCTTGCCCAAGGACACATGGACATGGACTAGCGGAGCCGGAGTTTTAACCACCGATCCTCCGATTGAAGGACAACCCTGCTCTACCGCTGACCCACAGTTACACAATGTTTACTGATGTAATAAATCAAGTGAGAAGTAGGGTCATTTTCTCATAAACTTTTATGCAATCAGACTTCTTTTTGCACTCAAAGGAATCGGAGAATAACAATAAATGTAGGTAGTTTGGACGCTTTAAGTGTATGGCTTTATAAATGAATAACATAAGATGGCTTTTTCTTCTTGAAACATCTCTGGCTTTTCTTTCTTGAAGGAGGTCCAACCGTGTGATACAGAAAACAATATTGAGGCTGGGGAAAAAAAGCGTAACACACAATGATGCACAGGGCATAACAGCTGAAGTCCTGATGGGGCAGCATGACATTACAGAATACCTCCGTAATCAAGGACAGACATGAAGGTTACCTGCACAATCATTTTACGGTTTGAAGGAGACAAACATATTTAATTATTTGCAGTAAGCCCATTTTTTTGTCAAATGTTGAATAAGAATCTTGAATGACAGTCTGCTGTTAAGCCAAACTGGTAAATATTTGTGTCAACAAGAGTAAAGGAAGTGCCAGTTAACGTTTTAATTGGAGGATAATCAGCTTGACTGGTGGAGGTGAAGAATACCATGTACTTGGCATTTTCTGCATTTAAAACTAGTCTGTAATTAAGAGGGATTGATGGAAAGCATCAAAGACAGACTGAAGACGAGTCTGGGCCAGAAGCTGGAGTGGAGCGTAGGGGATATTGAATTGTATCATCAGCCAAAAATGGACATTGAAGTATTGATTAGGAGGAAATATGTTATTTATGTACAATGTAAACAGCAATGGACCAAGGATAGACCCCTGTGGAAGCCAATTTCTGATGGTAAGCTGGCTTGACGAGTACCATCAGCAACAGCAGTCTGACTTCTCTCTGTTAGGTGCATTCAGACGTTGCGGATGCGTTTGCTTTATTTCTTAGTGTGTCCGTAATATGCTGATAAGAAAACCATGAATAAACCACTTCAGCTCGCTCAGCTAACGTTATATAACATTGTTGATTGTCAGTGGTACCTGGTTAAAGAGTAACAGCCTGTCAGGGACGCTCTAGTAGCGAAAGCACCTGCAATGAGGCAGGGATCATAATCCACAATATCACAATCCAAATGACAGTGGACATGATTTGGATTGTGATATTAAAGATGAAACAATGGACTAAAGGTAAACGGAACATGACACAGCTGCCCCTTGGTGATCGGATTGCCTTTCAGCGATCTCAAGCCAATTTGGCAATTGGCCAATTTGACAATAGGAACTATCACCTAAACATATGTGTAAACTTTTACAGAAAGTTTTGCAAGAGCTGTAAGAGTTTGACAACTTCTCCAGAATGTATTCCATTCCATTCATAATTTTTGATATACAATCCAAATGTTAGGGTCAGCTGAGGTTACATCGTTCCGTAAAAGTGCTTCAAGAAAGTAAACCCCTCCTGCTGCATCTACCACCTCCTGACAGTGTTCTGTTTTATGAATAAGGACGCACTCAGTGGCGGCTGAAAAAATTATAATAATAATAATAAATTATACAAATTGTCAATATTTGTGTTTTTGAAATATGGAATATACCCAGTAATAAGCTTGGGGCCAAAGTCGTTTGGCCCAAATGTGTGCGTTCTCATCAGGGCTAGTCTCGCGAGGCGCCATTTTAACGACATGACAATGGCGAGCACGAGCACAAGCACGAGCACTACTCTTCCAAGAAGACCCAACCCTGAAGGTGCGTTCACACTAAAAGCGTCGCGTGAGTTTACTCGCCGGACTACTTGTGGTTATTTCGCGTTATTCGCTTTTCCGCGCTAGACGCGCTGCCAGAGAGGGGGCGTGGCTTATCTCCGTGGAAGTAATTCATTTTCGCCATCACCATGGAAGAAATAACCACTATTTATGCTTTGTACATGTCTGTCAGAAAAACATGCATGTTTCCTCACCACACTGATTGTGTGTTTCCCCAACAAACAAGGTTCATAGGGGCATCTTAATATATAAACATGTTCTATTAGATTATTTATATGTATATTATATGATATTTATATTTTATTATAATATATTTGATATTTATATTATAATATATTTATATTATATGATATTTATATATCATATTATACTGAATATTATTATATAATATATATATATATATATACATATATATATATATTAATATACTGAATTGTATAAATAAGATGTCCTTATTATGTCAAAGTGTTGGAATAGATGTTTAATATTTAACTGCAAAGTAGTAATGCATGTTTGATACCTTTTTTTGCATTGAATCATACTGGGATGTTTGCTGAAATTGATTGGATGGCCCTACCAAAAACAAATTCCACCAGCCGCCACTGGACGCACTTATAGTGTTCTCAAATGTGGATCCCCACATTTGACCTACAGGTTTCTTCTGTACACTTTCCCTCATCTCATCTCTTACATAAACATAATAGTTAGCAGATTGACATGATCATGATGGACCATGTTTTCAAATGTGCATTACTGCAGTCTTTGCTTTTAATTTATTGAGCTCCCTGATCTTTTGTGGGAACAGCCCACAAAACTCAACTGCTTTCATCTGCTTGACTTGAAAGATTGATTAAAAACTTCTACTTATTACTTGTGTTTCTGAATTTCCAGAGAGAGACCTCTCCTTGTTGTATACACGCCTCTCTGTTCGTTGCTGTTGTAGCTGACATAGAAGTCACGGCGGGTCTTCCAGCTCCGGCGTTTCATTTGCGCTCGCTATAGTGTGACTGACTCGCAAGTCAATCAGCTTGTTGTGCTAACATGGTATAGCTATATGTTTTCGTGTTGAACTCGCGCTTGTGAGCTTTGGTTTCACTTTAGGTGCATAAATCTACATACTGTGTATTCTGCGTGCACAGATTGTGACCTCTGTACCATGACGGTTCGGCACAAATACACAAACCCTCACAGCCATGGTTGGTGTATTCAATTAAATTTCAATTCAATTTATTTTTGTACAGCCCAAAATCACAAATTACAAATTCTCCTCAGAGGGCTTTACAATCTGTACACATACGACATCCTCTGTCCCAGGACCTCATTGGTTAAAAAAAAAAAAAAAAAACTCCCCAAAAACCCTTTAATGGGAGAAAAAGGGAAGAAACCTTCAGGAGAGACACAGAGGAGGATCTTCTATCAGGATGTTTATGTCTATGTCACTACTGCTTGTGTGTGTGATGACCACATTCATCATAGACATCATTGTCTTCTTCATCAGTAATGTGTGTCTGCATGTGTGTACATGATGCATCTCTGATAAGGCAGATGTAGTGAAGGTCAAGAATCAAGTGTGTATGAGTGAGAGGTGAATGACCACTGCAGGTTACGACTGTGCTCCACTGCATGCATGTGTGAAGAGTCACTAACCTCTCCACGGGGCTGTAACAGAAGAATTATGTGTGTGTGTGTGTGTGTGTGTGTGTGTGTGTGTGTGTGTGTGTGTGTGTGTGTGTGTGTGTGTGTGTGTGTGTGTGTGTGTGTGTGTGTGTGTGTGTGTGTGTGTGTGTGTGCCTATTGTATCATCATCTAAAACACATCATAAAGCATGTGGCAATTGAACCTCAAATGAGTCCATAGTTTTAGTAGATTAATGTACTGACTGAAAGAGTGTCTCTCTCTCTCTCTCTCTCTCTCTCTCTCTCTTTTTTTTTTTCTTTCTCTCTCTCTTTCCTCTCTCTCTCTCTCTACTTCCTTTCTCTCGCTCTATTTGCTTATATATATATATATATATATATATATATATACCTCCAATTCTTCAGCACGGTAACACGCTTCACTGTGTCCTGCTGTGTGAAGACTAACTCACACTGTACAGCATGAAGTCAGATCGCAGTTACAATCACTTTTCACTGACGTCTTTGTTAAAACAATATTAGTTGGTTTGGCTGCACTGGAAGCAGATACACCAGCTGCTATTCAGATGTAATTTTTTAGCAAAGTAGCTGGTCAGGTTTGCTGTAGTTCTAAACTGCACTTGTTGTTATCACCAGAGACCCAAAGGACTGGCATTGACATTTGAAGGATTTAAGGTTAGAAAATGATCACCCTCATGGACCAAAGAAACCTGTGTTGACTGTTGGTATGAGATATGATGTGAACCATCTTGATCCACAATCTACTCTGCAATGATCTAATAGATACTTTATAATAATAATAATTTCTTTGCATGTTGAACATGGTGTACCTTTGCAGTTGGACACATTGGTAAAAGAAAAGGTGCTGCACATTAGGCTTGAGCCGGGTCTCGTTCTCAATCACTGGGGTTGCTGTATGTTGTTGGAGCGGTGAGGGGAGCCGAGAGGAGCAGACAGCGTGTGGAGACAGGAAATGAGTTTCCAGTGTGTTAGGGCTGAGTTCATGATCTGTGAATGAACAAGAACAGAAGAGAATAGGTCAGCCGGAGAGGAAAGAAAATCACTGATGAAATGCACAGTAATAAGGAATTTCATACAGCAGTCACATTTTTTTTTTTATATCACAACAGCATAATCACTTCACTGACACAATATTGAAGGCCATTGCATTGTTCTTGATGTTGTTCTTTTGCTGCTTTGTTGAGATCCACACAATTTGCTGCGGACAGTTTGATATGTGACCAATAAACTTTAATACAGTTCTGAAAATGACACAAGATTATATTTATATACGGACTTTGAAAAACAGAGCCGTTGGTGTTTGAAATATTTAGTACTTCTTTCACCTTAGAGCCGCGGCCTCGTCGGAGAATCCCGCAGAAAAAAAATCTCCAGCAGTGATTCTTTTATTTCTTGATCTGTGATCCTTTCTCTCGTTCTTTCTCATCTTGCCTTGCATGCTGTCTCTTTCTCTCTACCTTCACTCCATTTCTAGCTCTAATTTCTTTAGGGCCATTGAACAAACAACATCAGTTGAAAAGCAAATCAAAAAGGGCACATGAGGACGGAGGACACAGTGTGATTCTTCAAGGCTCTATGTGTCAGAAGCATAATAATAAGTCTTGTATATATCAGCAGGAGTAGCGAATGTAATATGTAACAAAGTAAACAACTCATACACCCACACCAGAGATCTCTGCATTCCAGAGGGGAAACAGAAGGGCTAAGTCTGTATTTTTATTGTTGTCTGAATGTCCTCCTACTTCACCTAATTGGTTCATTGTCTTGCACCAGCTCCGCGGGTTGACCTCATGTTTGGTTAATTAGCAACACAGGTAGCACAAGCTTCATCAGTTCATGCTAAAAAGGCTCTTTGTGAGCTTAATAGTTGAGCTGCACTACTGTATTCTGTATTTTAGTTACTTTAAATTGCTAAAAAGACAATAGAAAAAAATGTCACAGTAATTTGGTTAAAATGGCACTTTTCCTGCATTGCTGTTGCAGAGATGGTGAGGGCGGTGCTGGAGGAAGGAGCAAGCACCATGTTCATTTTGTTATTTCTATTTTTGTTATGGAGCAGGGATCAGCAACCTTGTTGATTCAAAATGCCATTTCAAAAATGTCTTTTTGATCAGTGTGCCATATTAACATTAAGGTTAACATTAACTTTAATCATAACATCACATCAAAATGTAGATCTGTAATGTTATTCCATCCATAAAAGCAACGGTCATAGCAATAAACTACTAGCCAATCAGAGGCAGAGAAGGGCAGGTTTTCAAAAAGAATGACGGTGGGAAAATCAACACGTTCTCATTCCCAACTCTTTCAATGCAGATGCCTGCTCAGTGGCACTAAAACTATGTCTCTCCAGGTACCCCTCTGGCGTCAGTTTCCACTTGTTACATGCATTGTGTCTTTTCAAAATAAACTTCCATCTTCACAGGAACTTTCGGTTAAGGCAACACAACACTGGCTCTGTAGTGGACGAGTTGGGACTCTTTTGTACACTTATTGCTAGTGGGCCATTGGTTAAGCTATCGCCACCATTGGCACATGTGCCTAAGGTTGCCTGCTCCTGTTAGAGAGGGTAGGCTTGATAAAGCAGGAATCACAGAAGGAACTGACTCCAGCTAAACACATGTCAGATTTGATATTCTCACAAAAAATCATTGCATTATAGATCATTATAGATTAGTAGCAGTTCCATTTGACATGGCATGGATGTGGTTGGTTCTGTGACTGAAGTAATTTGTGGGTTAGGTCTTACTGTGTGGGATCTGTACATTTCCTGCTGGGATTACACACCTGCTACAGAGCATCAGTAATCATGAAACAATGTGCGAGACGGAGTGAAGAGTCGCTTTTCTTGTCTACATCAGACAGGTGGTGAAAGTAACATCTGTGAGTCCTCAGTCAGTCTACCAGAGGTGTGGACTCGCTTCACATGACTCGGACTACAGTTATGAATCTGATCACTTAAGACTGAGCGTAACAAGACCATAAAAGACTTAGCAGTCGGCCTTGACTTTAATGCCAATAACTTGTGGATTCAGCAGTCTACTTTGAATGACTAAGAAATTAATGCACGTTTCATATTTTTGACAATGGAGAAACAATTAGGAGGGAAAGGTGCATTCTGCAGTTTACCAGCACATTATGGGATTTGGGTAAGAAATATTCCCTTAAGTAATATTGGATCTGATAGAAGCATGTTTGATTACAAGCAATAATCAAAGAAATTGTGGGTATACATGGAATTATTGATGTGAATGAAATTATGAATACACTTTTATAAATATGGGGCACACCCTGGGATCAGGTACAACTAACCAAACCGTTGGTACAGTCTCAAAAGAAAGGCCGTTCAGTCAGAATGTCACAACACATATGCACCATGTGTGTAGGTGTGTGTAGGTGTGTGTAGGTGTGTGTAGGTGTGTAGGTGTGTGCAGGTGTGTGTAGGTGTGTGCAAGTGGAAGGAGCGAGAGGAAACAAGATGGCAAACGTGACCACGTGAGTGGCTGAGTAACAGGAGAGTTCCTGATGGCGGACGAGACCGTGCGAATCAAACAAAGTGCGAGGCTTTGTTAATGGAAGACAGAGAGAGAGAGAGAGAGAGAGAGATAGAGAGAGAGAGAGAGAGAGAGAGAGAGAGGAACGCGTTCAAGGCAAAGCAAAGAGAATCCAGAAAGACACAATAGCTGTCCTTTGTCACTCAGAAATCCGGCGAGCGGCACTGGTCCTTTAACTGACCAAGAGACAGAAAATAACACAAGCAAGGGCCCACGGCGAGGGACAGACAACACAATTGACGTAATGTTTTAAACATGGAAACAAGTAGCAAGCACATAAAATAAGGTAGTCCCACAGCATTCAACAGGACTCAGTGGTCAGATAAATTCATAACACACAGTAAAGCTTACAGGTTAGTCTTAACCAATCCCTGCCAAGACACAAGAGTCTTACTTTTATTGCTATTTATTTATAACGCAGCGATTAAGGTGTTTTTTTCCTCCAGCTCGAACAATAACAGGACTGTCGTATCGCCGTTGGTGGGTTCACAGCAGCAAGTCCTTGTCTGGAAGCAGAGAAAAACAGCGAGAGAAGACTTAATTGAAAGACAGTGAGTTGTAGAAGTTATCCTTCTCTTTCGTGAAGACTGGTGGTCCATGTCTTCCTTCTTCCGGGTGAGACCACTGATTGCAGAGTGATCTTTACAGATCCAAAAATGTTCAAAGAACACGGCAAAACAGTCTGATACTCGTCCCGCAAGGGTGGGGACTGTGCCTAGGCTATTTAAAGATACAAAGGTTTGTTTACCTCAGTGGAAAGCCAGGGACCAGAGCCTTGCCCTTTGTTTTATGTCCTTGGTGAGATCATGGGCGTGTTACAGGAACCCACCCAATGGGAAGCCAGGACCTGATTTCAAACCAAATCGCACATTCAGGTGGGATTTCAAGGATATAGTGGGATTTCGGCTTTGTCCTATTAGTCTTTTGCTTTTGTGGGTAGACCTCTGTGTCCAGGCTTCTAGCTCTACATATAGAGACCGTTCCTTTGCCCTGATCCTAACTTGAACTTTTGGCTGTTTTTCGTGTTAAGAGCATTTTTCCTACTATGACGACGTAAAACATCTGCCGTTAAAAGGGTATATTTGCTCTCTGTAAGCGACTAAAGATCATTTGTGAGGAAAAATAAGCATTGCGGACTGACCATATGTTTTTTTCTACTTCAACAAGGCCAACAGAGTGGTGACCCTGAAAAAATCGACCTCAACATTTTTTTGTGCTTTTCCTTTTTAGCCAAGTTTAAGTTATTTTTTTAGTTATCAAATATCCACTGCTGAAGACAAATAGATTACATGAGAGATTAAAAAATAGACTCAGATTTAATCAAATTCAATCAAACCTCAACCCTTGTCCCAGGAATAAAATACAAAAGCTCCAGTAATTTTGCGCATTAATTATATAAATAATTAATACATTTAAAGCTAGGGTTTTTAATGTATTTTAAAAGGATTTTTTTGTTATCTCTGTTTAAATTCTCTTTACATCCTAACAGCAATCAATAAATCAAATGCTCAGTGGATGTCGCAGGACTAATAAGGGTGTCCAATCATTGCATTTGGCCTGAATGAAATGAGAGAAAAACAAAACAAAACATGGTAACGTTAAAATCTGAATGTGTACACATTCATTAAAAACTGCTGCGGACATCTGAGAGCTACACTCGTGCTTTTTGTCTTACTTGTTCCAGCCTCACGGCACACATAAAGCTGCACTGGTTCCAACGGAACTATATCTGTTCCGTGAGACAGACAATGGTGAAGACATGTTGCAGTTGCACGACTGCACATGTGCAGCAAAATGTGATGAAACAAATCAAATTTGTAATACTTGAATTACTGTGTCCATAGACTTAAATGTATTTAAATGATGTGACTTAAAAACAAAGTGCTGCACATATTTTACTGTAATTGTTCTTACGATAACATGAGCACAATCACATTCACATTCTGTAATCAGTCTGGTTTCCATGGGCCCCATGTTACTTACATTACTGCCTCATAATGGTTGGATTAGTGGTGTGTATGTTAACGTGTGTGGCAGCAGCAGGAAGAAAATGTTCTGTAATAGAAGTACACTCAGTAGTAGTAGTAGTAGTAGTAGTAGTAGTAGTAGTAGTAGAAGTAGTAGTAGTAGTAGTAGTAGTAGCAGTATTATAAAGAACAAAATTTAAATTTAATAAAGTTTTGATTTATCTTTTTACCTGTGTGTGTATTGAGATAAGTATTTTATGTATAATTTAATTCAGTGTAGATACTGAAAACTCCAGCTAAAATAGAAAAGAACAAGATGAAAAGAAAAAGATGGCAAATTATTGTGAAGGTTGACAAATAATTCAATGACCTCAACTTTTTTTTTACTTATTATTAAATTTGTCTCAAACACAAATTATACCGATAGAATATACCAAGTGAAAATCCATCATGAGATCCTTGATCATTGTAGGGCTTTGCTGCATATTTATTGTTACAAGATTACCAAACAATAAATAAACTTAACCATCTTTCTGTAATGTAAAGAGCTGCTTGAGAATGTTCATTTTTTTGGGGATGTGCTGCGTTGAACAACTTTCTTAATTCCACTTTTGTTTATAATTTGGAGAGCATTTAATCTGTATCCATATTATAATAGGCCATCTGACATCTGCCAGCAAACTGTGGGATAATGTTTTATCTTGACGAGAATGTTAATTTAAAGGAATCACACCCAAAATTTGTATTTTAAACCTGAGTATAGATGTAAGCCTCATGATAATATTAATAATGATAATAAAGTGCATTTTTTAATCCCATTAAACTGCGTCGTTTAAATTAATAGAGGTGTGCATCTGTTTGTGTGCGTCTTGTTCTGTGAATGTAGATTATCTAGTCAAGACATTTGGAGTGTAAAATCTTTGTTTGGAATAACGGCATTCTTTTGATGGAAATAAATGTGACCTTGAAAACAGAATAACATTTCATAATCAGAGAGCAGACTGTACACAATTAATTAAGCACATAGCCTTGAAATCAGGCTTTTTGGCAGTGTGTGTGTGTGTGTGTGTGTGTGTGTGTGTGTGTGTGTGTGTGTGTGTGTGAGTCATGGGTTTGCGAGAGAGTGTGTGTCTGTCAGTGTAAGACCTTGGCATGGGTTTGAGTATGTCTATTAGCATGCATTCAGTTAATCCAATAGCCAATACAATAGCGCTGCTTTAGGCTTTGGACTGCCTCAGTGTCTGTGTAGTGAACACACTCACACACACACACACACACACACACACACACACACACACACACACACACACACACACACACACACACACTCACAAAAACTTGCTCACCCTAGCCTTGAACACTAAAATGGAAACCTTTAACAGCATGAAAGGTAAATCTTTTTTTCTTTACTGTGGTAAAAAGAAAAGAAAAATAAACATACATGTTGGTATGTAAGTGTGTGAGTACGTTTTGTGAGTGTGTGTGTGTGAGAATTGGAGCCATGGAATTTAAGTGGATCTGATTGGTTACCATGGTAGCAGCCATCACAGTGACAGTGTGACTAAACAATTATACAAAGGACACATCTGTCCAGCAAAAGCAAATGCTCAGCTAACTCGGACTCAAGTTTCAAATGATGCATAATAAAGCAGATTGGGGCAGAGCTGTTCTCCAATGGCTGAGAAACTATCCAAGTGCTAAAATTGCAACTCACTTAAATTTTCTTGGAAAAGAAAAACAGCCTTAACATAAAATATACAAAGTATTTTGGTTGCTAAATATAAAGAAGAAAGATGACTGCTGAACTGGTTTAAAATTGTACAAAATCTCTAGCAGGTGGGTGAGCCGGAACAGGCACTGATGCCATGCCAAGTCTGTTTAAACTCCAATAAAGAACAAAGAGCACTGACTTGTCCCCCCACAGTCACCAAACCTTAAACACAATGAAAATCTTTGAGAATGTTTGACAATAGAACAGAAACATTCAGTAACATCAGTTGACGTTTTGTTGGATGCACAAGAGTGCTGGAACCATGTGGACTCTCAAATTTGGTAAAAAGACAAATAAAACCCTTGTAATTGGTGCCAGACAGTGAAATAGTGCAAGCTGGGTTTGAGGCAAATTGCAGAAGGACTATATATTGGTAATGGTTGGTAGGGTTATTTCATTAGCATTTACATTACTGTCCACTGAAAGTCAGTCCTCAAAGAGCATTTTGTCCTTACTTGAAACAAATTGCAGTACTTAATTAACCACAATTTGACATCATAAGTTAGCATCAGTGGTTCTACCACTGATGCTAACTTTTCGCTATTATGCACTTGGAAGGAAAGCTAGGCTACTGTACATTAGCCTAGATTGGAAGGCATCATAGAATAAAACTATTAAACTATGGATAAACTATTAAAACTATTATGTTTCAAAATGTTTACGACAGGGCTGCACGGTGGTGTAGTGGCTAGCACTGTCACCTCACAGCAAGAGAGGTCTGGGTTCATCTCCCGGTCTGGGCGGTCCTTCTGTGTGGAGTTTGCACGTTCTCCCCGTGGCAGCGTGGGTTCCCTCCGGGTTCTCCGGCTTCCTCCCACAGTCCAAAGACATGCAGCTCAGGCTAATTGGACTCTAAATTCCCCGTAGGTGTGAATGTGGGCATGAATGGTTGTCTGTCTCTATATGTCTGCCCTGCGATGAACTGGCAACCTGTCCAGGGTGTACCCTGCCTTCGCCCAATGTCAGCTGAGATCGGCTCCAGCGCCCCGCGACCCTAAAAAGGATAAGTGGTTCGGATAATGGATGGATGGATATTTACGACAATACACTGACTATTCTGTCCAGTGTTTTGGAAATCATCAAACATTCCATTTGTGGATGTGTCAAACCTTAAATCAAATCTCAGTGGGTTTGCGGAAAAGAGAAACCCAATCATAAAACGTGTCCAAACTGATTTCTTTTATATGGAACATATGAACACATGTAGAAAAATACAAAACAGGAATGGGGTTTGTCTGACATCTAAACAGCTTTGAGAAGATCTGTGCTTCTGAAATACAACTGTCTATGTTTGTTTAGTTTAACTGAAATTTAGTTTTTCTGTTTTATCCAGCTTTCTCAAGTTGTCTACAGATCTTTGAATAGAACTAATTCTGATGTGAAACCAACTTTTACCTTGTGTTGCAGCACGATTTAATGGGGCATTTTAGCCTAAAAATACTGGACTACAACCAGTTCGGCATGTGTTGGCATCGCAGGGAAGATGGACTCCAGTAGTGAAAAGGAATGGAGGAGCTGTCTTTGTAATGTTTGGGATCCTGAGCCAAGCCATTTGACAGTCGCAGTGTTTAAAAAATGGCATGGGGGGTGGGCGTCTAAAATGCCCCCCACAGCGGGGTTCCGATGAAACAATTACTATAAATGTACGGCAGGAGCACTTTCCTCTCCATACGAGATTTTATAACTTCGCCAATGAAGTTTGAATCGAGCCAACTAATTTGTCTGGCAAATTAGCTTTAGCATGTCTCGCAGCGTGATTCAACGCTTACAACATTTGGAGTCAAATTGTTTTTTTGCATTTGTGTGTCTGGCGTCGTGATGGATGGGTCGTCTGAAAACGGGGAACCGCCGTTTTAGCTATCAAATTAAATGGTTTTTAATCAGTTGGTGTTTTTAATGGTGGCTCGATGCGGGTTCAGTTGTGCTCAACATCGACAATAGAAGGAAACAAATGCGGCAGCTTTGTAATTGAAAGTGGTGTGATACCTCACTTAAATAGTGGTATTATGATGGTGTTATTTTGGTTTGTTCACTCGCTCAGTTTGATAATCATGTTTTTTTTCTAAAGGGACTTTGGAATTGGTTTGTGATTGTCTTAATGGGCATAAATTTGTAAGAGCATGTTGGTGTATGGTTCGTAGGAGATAATTGTGTGAACAAAGTACAGACACATTGTGGTGGTCTGGTTTGTCCAGGCTTTAAATTTGAAATTAATAGTACCCAATACAATCATTTCAAACTGAACATTGAAATTTAAGTTTCTAAAGTGTCAGGACACAAGCACAAAGTGTAGACGCATTGTAATAAGGTTCTAACTAATCACATCGGTATTATTATTCTAAAGCATCAAAGGCATAGGTATGTGTCTCGTATATTTGCGGCATATATATTCTTAGTCATTTGTTTGTGTATGGGTGTGGAAAAAGTAGTTGTCACACACACGCAAACACCAAATATACTGGCTTCATATATATATTCAATATATATATATATATTATATATACGTGTATATATATATATATATATATATATATATATCTATATATATAGATATATATATATATCTATATATATATTTTGAATTAATAACGTAGTCATATGAAATCCTCAAACTTTTTCCTAGAGGAAATGGCCACCAGAGCATTGTGCAATGAAGTGAAATATTCATTATTGTAGGATCTCTGTCTCTCTCTTCCCCTCCTCACACTAACTACCCGGGCTGAGCACTGAGCAGAAATGACAAATTCATTCTTTCTGGGTCAGAGACGAGAGAAATGGTTGATTGTGTAAATAATGGATCATGTCCTGGTCTCCCGGCTGTCGATATGGATTTAGATTTACTCCCAACTGATGAGTGTAAGGACTAGGCAGCTGACAGATTAAAACTCAAACACACACACATACACACACATACACACACACACACACACACACACACGAACACACACACACACACACACACACACACACACACATGCATACTGATTATGTGAACGGAAGGTCACACATGTACAGCTTGTGTGAATGCACACACATATTGATACATGTACACACACAATAAAAAATATTTTTTTAAAGGACCTTTTTTTTATAGCTTTGACCTCCAGCAGGTGCTAGTTAGAAGGTTTTGGACACTTTATCTGGTAACAGTAACAATATTTACAAAGAAATGTGTCCAACTCAGGAGGAAGTGACACTTTTAATTATCTCACTCTTTAATATATTCACCTGCCATAACAAAGTGTGTTTGTTGTCCTTTGAGTCTGAAATTGCTCAGACATTTTTTTTATTTGATGAATACCAGTAAATATAATATTCTACATATTAGAGTCATAGTTCTTTGATGACAAAAGCAGCCAGTTGTGCAAAGGGCCACACTGAGGACACTCCTGTCATTTATAATATGATTGTACACAATTTACAATTTCTTTTGTGTATGCTAATATTTCTCATCTTAAGCTTTAAATGTAACATATTTTAGGCAAAAAAAATGTAATAATTTACTCTTCAAGGGATATAGTATGTTTCACTAGAATTACATAAATGGCAGTGAAGAGAAACATCATGAAAATCATGTATTTTCATTTTATACAAAATTAAAAGTTGAATGAAAAGGTTCAGTGGAAATGTTTTTAATTTATTTAACTTTTTATGGCGAGTCAAAATATCTTTTATCTATTTATGTCTGTAATGGAATTAGGTGTTTAACATTTTACTTGTCTTAAATGTTGCAGCGTAGTTCAAAAAGTGAACCCAAGTGCAGAATACAACTAGGAGTGATTTATTGAAAAGTGCTCATATTAGATGGGTGGCAGAGGGCTGGAAGGTGAAGAGGGCTGGCACGACCGGCTGGACAGGCTGGAACAACGTGGGCAGGCTCGAGTCGCTCCGGGGTTAGAGGGCAACCGAGCACGCTGGGAAGGCTAACGAGGGATAATCCTGAGCACAAGAAGAGGCAGTTAGTACAACACAGAAAATAACCACAAATCATAGATTGAGGCCTGAAGCGTGTTTCTACCACAGTAACAGAAGTAACGATCTGACACCAGATGTGTGAAGAGCCGGAACTGAAACGCTGCAAGAATGATGAACTGATGAGAGGCAGGTGAGCAGATAGACAGGGATCCAGGATCCAGGGGAGTGAGTGGCGGGACAAGAACTGCACACACACACACACACACACACACACACACACACACACACACACACACACACACACACACACACACACACACACACACACACACACACACACACACACACACACACACACACACACACACACACACACACACACACACACACACACACACAAAGAGACCAAAAGGGGACACGGCAGGAGAGAGAAACACAAGGGAACAATGTTGAGGCTCGGTCGTGGTTTTAATAATGTAGGTTCCTGAAAATGGCAGGCACCCAAAACTGTAAATGTAAATCTGTATTCATTCATCGGTTTTATTTCAGCGTTATTGAGATCATTTCATTGGTTTTAATAAAACTATGTACCAATAAAACATAAATAAAATAAAAATCATTAGCTGGACTCACTTTCCGTGCATGTATTCTTCCCACATTTCTCTCTAGAATCAATTAAGTCCTTTTACATGAGCATAAGATGTCATTCATTCATTACTTGGGTTGTATATGCTGTATACTGCAAATGTTTTAGTAATTTTATTTTACATTTCGTCAAACTAATTATTCCACAAAAAGACAGCTTGTTATTTTGATATTACTATCATTAATGTTTAAAAAAAAAAAAGAAAAAAACGACAAAAACATCCAACCAGCTCTATTGAAAACACGCACACATATTTCATACCTCTATTTTTCTAAGAGTGTATCACCATGACCCAGTTAATTGGAGAAGGGCAAATCTTTAAAATGTCACTGATGACTCATAACCCACAAGCCACCATTGTTTTGTTGGAAATTAACAAAAGTCACGTCCTCATCATTAATCATCTCTCTCTCTCTCTCTCTTTCTCTCTCTCTCTTTCTCTTTCTCTTTCTCTCTCTCGGTCTCTTTCTCTCTCTCTCTCTCTCTCTTTATATATATATATATATATATATATATATATATATATATATATACAGATATGTACATATATATGTACATATTTTGTAGGTTTGTTTGGTTGAGAGACCAGCAGGAGTGCACTAGATTTTAAAAAGCATCCAACTGGAAAACCCAGCCCAGTGTTGCCAACTCTTTTCTGATGAAAGTAGCTAGCAGCACTAGCTCCAGCAAGATGGTCTCGAAGTCGGCAACACGGCTTTTTCAGGTCTACCACCAAAGACATTCCCCCACAATTAATATAATAAACATAAACATATCATAATGAGCAAAAACAATAAACATGGCTTTTGTTAGTAGTCACAGCTGCTGAGCTAGCAGCTTGTGGAAGACTCCGGTTAAGAGCAGTGAGTACACGGGCAGGAAGTCCTGCGACAGCCACAGACATCGGATTTATTTTTTTCTTCTTTCAGAGCATTTGATTCATTGTTTACTGTCAGGATGTTTGCAAATTTAAAAAGAAATATAAAATAAAATTGATTACCAACCCTACCTTTAAGAGGAACCACAGCGTTTACGTCCTTATTCATGGTGAGAGGCTGGTCATCACACTTGTACATCACAGTACAATTAGAAATGTATCAGAGAGACAGAAGTAGGGCTGACATTTTTTTTTTTCTGAGTTGAATGCACTGGTGCACAACTTTTAGAATGACATCCAGCAAAAGAAATGTTTCTGCACACAATTTTTGTTTGTTAACTGCATCATTTGTACTTCTTTCAGCCAGATCCATCTGAAATAAATCCAACTGCTGCCTCATTTTTCTTCTACTTTCATAAAAGTGTGCAAAAGTTTCCAAACACGTGATTACAGCTAAAGTTGATGTTTACTGAACTGAAACTAATATATGTTTGTGGCGATGATGCGTACTTCTTCCAGCCTATTAGGGTCGAGGTGGAATGAAAAATGCATGTTTAGCCGTGGCTGCACGGTGGTGTTGTGGTCGCCTCACTGTGGCCTCACAGCAAGAGGCTCCCGGGTTTAATGCCCTTCTCTGTGGAGTTTGCATGTTCTCCCTGTGTCAGCGTGGGTTCTCTCTGGGTTCTCTGCTTCCTCCCTCAGTCCACAAACATGCAGGTTGATTGATGACTGTAAGTTGCCTGTAAGTGTGAATATGAGTGTGAATGGTGGTCTGTCTCTGTGTGTGAGCCCTGTGATAGTCTGGTGACCAGTCCAGGGTGAACCCTGCCTTCTCCCAATGTCAGCTGGGATAGCCTCCAGCCCCCCGCGACCCTGAATAGGATAAGCAGCTAAAGATGGTGGATGGATGTTTAACCAATTTGGATCACAACCTCTGTCATGTTGTGCACGTATTTAATCATATATGTAAAATAAATTACCATAAAATAAATTTAAATAAAACTAAAAGTGATGTTGACATTTTGTCCTGTCAGTGACAGAGTTGTGTCGTTAGTCATGGGACTCACATGAGTCTCTATTCACATGAGTCTTAAGTCAGTGAAGCTAACGATATTTAACGAGTGTATATTGAGGCGTGGCGAGAGAGACCGATACCCAAGATAGTGGAAAGCATCTGGTGGATAAAGCATTGTTTTGATAGACATGCATTGTCGATATGCAATGCTGTCCGTTAGCAACACTGAATGACCCTTTACATTGGTGCCAGTGAATGCAGCAAAAAGAAAGTGAATGCACCACAAAAAGAGCAATTTCTGAGCGACCCTCCTTTATGTCATGATAATAAGGTGGTCATTTAGTGTATGTCTTTTTAACTCGATTTTTGGCTTTACCTTTTGCACAGTGAAAAGTGGGAACCCGGTTGACTGAAAACATAACCTCTTCGGTGGAAATGTTAAAACACTAGTTTATCAATAAAGTATATACTGTATGTACAACTGTATGAATCCTCCTCTTTCTCACCTCCCCTTCTGTCTCATTTTCATTTGTCCTTTAATATTGTCCCTCTCAAGAAATAGTTTCTTCATTGAGAATATCTATCATCATCATTTTCCTTACCACCATCTCTGGCTCTACAACTCTCTCTCTCTCTCACTGTACTCAATCAAGCTTTGACACAATGAGGTCACCCGTCGTGTTCTACACAACATTTTAAACATTTACATCTATCCTGTTTGCATCTCATTAATGCAGACTGTTTTGTGCCCACCACACACTTCAATCGGTCTAATCATATTTCATTCCAAACACAATCACACAACACAATGGATTTGGAGGCAATTGTACAAAATTAAAAGATCAAAACCAAACGTGTGCAGCAATTTAAAGGCAACATCCTTTCACAAAACGTCTGAGCCGCTGCAGCACCACTTAAGGTGAAGAGCCTATAATCTATTTTGAGCAACATGCATTTGACAGCTCCACAGCAACTGTGTGACAACGGAGTTCACCCACATGATAGCAAGCTCTCTTTAAGCATTCTGCATTATGTTTGAATGCCAAGTTCCGGTCGTCACACAAGCATCTGCACTTGTGATCTTGCTTTGAAATAAAGCTTCCGTCATAGCCCTGAGTTTTGTGCTCTTTAAAAAGAGGAGCACGCTTCCATTGAAGGTCTAATTGCTTTGACAAATCACAGCAGAACATCTAGGCTAGGGCTTTCCTTACTGTGTGCAGGTAAACACGGATAATGGAAATGCCACAGCAGGATTTCAAAACCTGATATATTAAAGACAATATAGCACAACCCCCTCTTACAGAGGCTCATAAATCAAATGTAAATGGTTCAGCTACGAGGTAAAACTGCCAGGTAAATAATTGCGGTAACTAATTATTTCAGCTAAATCTGGTCAGAGCAGATTTAACATTTAATTTTGACTGTTCCTGCCAGATTGTGAATGAAGAACCATAAACTAATAAGAAAAAAGCTTGATGCTGATATGTGTCACTGAGTCAGCTGAGTGAAACGCCTTCAAATTCACAAAGTATATTTCCCACAGCGTGGAGGTCAGAGGAATTAATTATTTGCGCCATGTTCTCGTATAATAGTAATACTATTACCCTTGTGGAGTGCTGTGAAGTCGTTCTAGATAAGAGTGTCAGTTAAAAGCCTAATTTGTAATTGAGAATACTTCACATTTCATGGTCCAATGCCTTCAAGAGCACTCCAGAGGAGCTCGAGCACACCTCATATCTTGACCTCTGAATTATACCTTTGTATCGACAACCCTGTTTGGATGGGATTTAGATGTTAGCCATATTCCTCATTTCAAAATCAATGATAAAATTACAGGATGGGTTTAATAATATACACTCCTTTTCTTTTACAAAGTCAATTGTAGGAAGGCAGCCTTGAACCTGCTTCTAAAACTTGCTTATTTTGCATCAAAGTACAATACGATGCTCTGAGCATAGAGCAGATAACATAAAATAAAAGATTAAAATAGATATCACAGCTAATGACATGCACATCAAATATACATCTTATTAAATGATGCTTAAATGGTCTTTTGTGTGTTTGAGCACTATCAAGGTTCTGGAAAATGTTTTGGAAAAAGCTTTCAGTTTGAATAGGAGTGAACACTGAAAAATCAAGGACAAATGTATGATAAAGGTCCGGTCTGTCTTTGGGCAACTCCAATGATCTATATATTTAAATGGACGGCAGGAGGGATGGATACATCCGACCCCCTTACTGAAGTAACCAATATAGGCTGCTGCTATCCACCTACTCTTATCCCATTGTGTAGCCAAATAGAGAAGCTTGTAGCTTAAAATTAAGAACATATGATAGGTTAATATGGCAATTTTTGCTAACAAGTATCATGTATGATTATTGGCTGTGACTGGATTATGAAACATTGAAGCTGATATTGATCCAGGACCCTTTTCTTGGTAGATATGGTAGATCAGATACACGTAAAATTAGCTCCGGTATCATTTTCCACACTGTGGCTTTTGTGGTTGTCATGGTGACACGGAGAACCCGTGATGGCGATTTGAAAAAGTTAAACAATCATAATTTCTCCTTGCCAATGCTGAGCATATTATCTAGGTTTGTTCCGCAGATATTTTCTTAGCCCGAACATGACCAAACCCTTGGCCAGTCATTCTGACGGCCTTTCTTAAATATCAGCTTCCTGCTAATGACACAAAATTCCAATTATGTTGGAGGAGCATAATAATTTTTCCTTGATTGTGGCAGTAATTTGTGTTCACAATTTTAATCCCTCAAGCTTTACTTTAACATTTTTATGAGAGAGTACTCCTTTATTTATGGTTTTAGAACTTCCCAAATGATGTCTGCAGAAGGACAACAACAGTCTTTTGGCTAACACCTTGACATAATCGATGTTGACATACATTTCATTTTGCCTGCATTTTCCACTTACATCAGGGCCTTTCTGCTTCTGATTGTTGTATTCACTACTGATTAAGAAATGGAAACATCACACAAATAACCAACACATTGTACCAAGGTGAGATGGAAGGATGATTTCAATGCCATCACAACAAATTGTGTTTGTTTGTATGTGCAGCCAGTAAACTCTGCAGTGGTGCAGTCGACTGTTGATGTTGTGGTAGTCATCTTCACGACCTCTATTTCTTTGGTCAAGATGGACACAAACCAGCACCTTTTATAGGATGTTTTCATGACTGTGACTAAAGGGATGCATTCCTCCGCTGTTAAATAGCTGAAGTGAAGACTTAGTCCTACTAGATATCATAATTACATTGCACTTCTCTTACTCCTAGAGTGAACATGCTCAATTTTCAATTACTTATCCACACGTCAAGACAAAAATAATAAAATGTTCAGTTATTTAGAAAGATACTGTACTGGGTTTTCTTAAGGAGGGAAATCTCACCTCCTAATTAGACTGATGTGAGCCGAGCCCAGGAAAGAATATGGAGAGATGGAAGAATAGTTACCATGGAAATTTCAGAACCACCTGTGGATGTGCTCATTGATTCTCATCAAGGCAGTCTATGGTTTAGATGCAGACGCACATGCATGCACGCACACACACAGATGTGACAGGCATGCAGGTAGGCCGACAAATACACATACTGGTGCTCTTTGAAGCACAGCATGGACCGTTGCAAATAACAAAATGACCTCAGCAGAGTGCTGGAGCTGTGTCAGAGAGAGCGAGAGAGAGCGAGAGAGATAACAAGAAAACTACCTCAAAGCACCTTAATTAACCATCCAGCTATCACCCAGATACTCAGACATGTTTACATACACAAAAACTGCAGAAAGTGGTCACCAAAAGTCTGAAGTGGTTGGAGCCCACACAATTCCACATACACTCATTCCCCCGGAACTCCAAATCCTAAAAACATGAATTTACTTGATTACTTGTATTCAATATACATTGCACTCACTTCGAGGAGTAGAGCATTTAATATTCAAAAGTTAAATAGATGCAACATTGCCTATCATGGATGGGTACATAACTTTTTTTAATCATGCATAGAAAGAACAATATCCATATAACAAACCTACGCTATCTATAAGCCAAAGAATTAGAAAAGACAATATAAGGTACATGAGGGCAAAGGACCAATATTCATAATGGAACAATTTCATGAATCAACATTTATTTTGGATGTGCCTTCCTGATTTGTTTATTATTATTAGCAAAGCACAATATCATGTGCTAATGATCATGCTCATTATTATAACAGTGGAGGATTTTATTCTTTTCAAAATGGAAGTCTCTTGGAAAAAAACTAAAATCTTTAGTGTTAATAGTGTAAGCTTGTGAGTGAGAGTGTGAGAAAGAGTGGTGGGTTAATACAAAAAGACTGGGAGATGCAAGATAGTACCAGCTAAGGAGAGAAAGAGCATAAGGGGTAGAAACACTGACAAGAGCGTAAATGATTTACAATTTTGTGAAATGACATGACATAA
>JACSYO010001521.1:682500-750000 GCA_016806645.1 Ophiodon elongatus
AATTGTGTGACAGACACAGAGCCAGTGTCAGAACTGGAGTGATGTGATCCTTTAAACCTTGATATATTCTCAAGATGATAGTAGGCTGAATTTGTAATTGTTCTAATGTGGCTGTTGAAATTCCAACACATTCTCACTCACTACTCAGCAACTACACATAGCCAGTGGTCGGTTTTGGAAATGTCAGGGAGAGCCTGTCAGTTTCCACTCGTGACTTGCATAGTGTCTTTTCAAAATAAACTTCTGTTATCACAGGACGTTAGGGTTAGACAACAAAACCGCTTAGTCTGTCAAGTTAACATCAACCACATTATTTTTCTAAACCAAACAAACAACTCATGTGAGGCACCACTGACATGATACAATGTCAACCTTTACTTTTAGTTTAGTCCTGGGTTTGTTTGACCCGGCCACCACCCCTCCAGTTATCCTCCTAATTAGGGTCCGAGCACCGACGAAGTCGGTCCGAGAGGACCCTATTGAAACTGGAATGTTTATTATTATTATTCCTATTATCAGGGTCCGAGCACCGACGAAGTCGGTCCGAAAGGACCCTATTGAAACTGGAATGTTTATTAGGGTCCGAGCACCGACGAAGTCGGTCCGAGAGGACCCTATTGAAACTGGAATGTTTATTATTATTATTATTATTCTGCAATCTAACTGCCTTTTTGGGGGCTTTATCATATATGAAAAGTTGCCAAAGTTGACATGCGTATCAGGACCGGTGAAAAATTCTATATTTTAGGGGTCTCGCATTTGGGTAGAAAGGAATGTCTCTATAGCGCCCCCTAGAGTTGTCTTTCTTTTGAAAGCCAATGAAATTCGCCCCCAATCACCAATTGACTTGAAATTCAACACACATGTCCGGTTCCGTCTGCTCTACAAAAAGTTACATTGTAACATTAAGCTCCGCCTACTTAGATTTTCCACCATTTTGAATTTTGTGAAAAACACATTATTTCTAAATCCTCCTAAACGCTGGTTCCGATTCTTACAAAATGTTATGTGGTTCATTATTGATTCAATTCCATCACAACTTATCAAAAGCTTGTTGAAATCTCATTGTGTTGAGAACAAAAAGGACTAATCAACTTATAAGGGGCATGGCTTAGTTTTCAATCCACGTAACATCCAAATCACTTGGCCTATCATCACCAAATTTGTAGCATATGTCCACATCGCTTCCTTTGACTTACTCTGTCATTTTCATTATATTCAAACACTAGGGGGCGATGCAGTAAATTGCCCAATTTCTGCATTTTAAGCCATTTTTCATTATTTTCAGAAGTTGTACGTGAACGAACTCCTTCTACAGAATTCATGCAATCAACTTCAAATTTGGTCAGAATGATCTGAAGACCTTGATGATGAAAAGTTATCAAAATGCCGAGTTGTCTTTGAACGGCCTTGACGTTGCGGGAATCCAAGTATACGCCCATTTCTTGCGGTTCGCCACAAAAGTGGATGTTGCTGTAAGTCCAAGGTACATTATCCAATTTGCCCCAAATGCCTTGTGCATGATGGTAGTTAAGGCCTGAGCGCATTCCAATGCAAAAAGTTTCACAATATCTGAGTGCCACCTATTGGCAAAAGAAAATGACAAGTTTTATACTCTGATCTATTCCTCCTAGTAAATTCACCAGATCCCTCTCAAATTTTGTCAGAAAAGCCTTAAGACTTTGCTAATGCTTCATTGTGAAGATTGTAAGAATTTGTTTCAAGGGCGGCGATGTTGCAGCTCTGCGAACTTTGATCCTTCGCCATGAACGAATAAACCGATTTCACTCAACTCCACATGATCAGATCCTTTCCAAATTTCACATGTTGGATGAGACTCAAGGCTTGAAGACATGTACAGTCTAATTTTGGATCAAAGTCATAGCGCCACCTACTGGTAACAGGAAGTTAAAGTCTCTATACTTTGGCCTGTTTCTCTTAGTAGGTAAATCATATCGATATCAAATTACTACCACACATATGTAATAAGTTCATAAAGCCAGCCCTCAAAGCTTTTGAGGTTTCGTTTAACGCCGTTGCCGTGAAGACCCACACTTCGCCGTCAACAACGAAGGTGCTTTTGAGGGACTAAACATGCTTGAAACGTAACTAAACTTGGCACACACATTTAAAAGCATAAATATAGTTACCTGACATGATTGTAATGCTTCAGAGTGGAAAGGTTGCTCGATAGCGCCCCCTACAAAACTTTGACAAAACAGCCCTCCTATTACGTTTGACATAGATAGGTTAACTTTAGTAGGTATATGTATCACATGTAGGCTTAAAAGAAAGTGTCCTGGTACCATGCTCTAAACCATAGTCAGCCATTTTGATTTCTGTGGGATTTTTCCTTTCATTTTTGCCTATTTCTTGGCTCTTTATTTGAACGAACTCCTCCTAGGTAAATCATCAGATAGACTTCAAATTTGGTCAGTACAATGTAAAAACCTTAGTGATTAAAAGTTATCAAAATGTTGTTGTTTCGTCGAAGGCTGTTGCCGTAGCAACTCACTCTTCGACATGAAAAACAAATATGTTTTTGAGGGGCTAAACATGCTCAAAACAGATTAAAACACAGTACACATATTTAATTACCTAAATGTAGTTATATGATATGTTTGGAATGCTTCAAAATTAAGAATCGGCTCGATAGCGCCCCCTACAAAGGTTCAACAAAATTCCGACAAAATTCGACAAAGCAGCCCTCGCAGTACGTTTGACAAAAATATACAAAATTTGGTAGGCGTATGTAACACATGTAAACTTACAAATAAGTCTCTTGGGACCATGCTCCAAACCGTATCAGAAGCCGGCCATTTTGAGTTTTACATGAATTGCTCAAGTTGTTGCGTTGTCTGATGGTCGCAGACATTCTCGGCCGCGTGAGCCGGCATCCCGCCAGCACCCCCGACGTGCGCAAAGGTGCGAGGACCCGTACATCGCTGCTTGCGGCTTAAATTATCTTTAAAATCTTGAATGTTTGAATGTCACTGGAGCTGTCACCAAGATGACAAAACTTTCACCATAAACAGTGATGGTTGTAGAAATGATGAAACTAATTTGTCCTCATCATCTGAGGTTGCAGCTACTTTTTGCCAGCAGTAGACAACATAGAAACGAAGGCAGTTAGTGCAATATGGCCTTGTAAAAACGTTTTTTGCAGTGTTCCATTTTAATGTTGTATAAGGAGGACAAACCAACTATCTCATACAACGTTTTTTAGTTTTTTAGGTTTTATATTTGTAAATATGTAAGTAGACTATTGTGGAAATGCTACATGCAGAGCCTGTAACTATGTACCGCAAACTGTGAATAACTAGATTATGATGCATATGAATATTGCATCATTAGCTAGTGAAAACGTACATAGCAACCATATGAAAGACATTCTTGTGCATTGTGTCTACAATTACCTCACTTATTATCCACGACAACTCTTATTTTAGGCAATGATGCTGTTGCCATTATGACATAACCGCATAGGGTGCCAGGTCAAAGAGCTGTACCTAAGTGTGTATCTGCTAGCGTAGAAATATAATTTTCACGGCTTACTCTAAGAGGAAAGACTCCAAATCGTCTCTCAATTTTTATGTCCAAAGCATCAAAAAGCTTGTTCCCTGTTTTTCTTCCTATGCTTCACAATTTCTTTGCTGATGGGGAAACACACACACACACACACACACACACACGCACACACACACACACACACACACACACACACACACACACACACACACACACACACACACACACACACTCGCTGCACTGACTATAGAGCAGTAAAGCACCTCTCCTACTGATTTCTGAAACACTCGACTTAACCTCTGGGACAATCTGGTCTACTGAGCACACGCACACACACATGCATACACAGACCTCTGAAAGGAACAACTTAACCTCAGAGAGTTGATCCTTGCTAAAAACCTACTGAAATATGAAAGACCTGGTGGGAGGAGGGGAGGAGGTTGAACACGAGCAGACACAGAGAGGGGAGCGGGAGGAGGAAGGAGATGCAGAAGGAGTGAGTGAATATTAGATGGGGAGAGATGAGGTCGTGGAAAGGTCTGGGCCATGTGCTGTGTCAGTGCTGCTCCAGGATGGGGGAACTATTGTGGCAGAACAGCCTCTGCCAGGGCTGGAGAGACTAACACATTTGACCTATAGTCTGTACTGTGTAGCGTGACGTTGCAGAAAGGTTCTCAAAAAGGACTCTATTACAATATGATAATGCTGCACGATTATTGCCAAAATGATGAGATCACCATTATTTATCACCATTATTCATAGTTTTTAGGGACAATGTTTTTTTTTTATTGCACTTTCACATTTAAATGAAATGTAAATTGAACAGAGCATTGCTCTCACTTCAATGGTGTGCTAAATTTCCTGCTTATGTACGAATAAAAAAAAATATTTTTTCCCTTTCACACATTTACACTGTGATCTGTAGGTTTAAGCTTCTATCTTTATCTATTGAACCGGTTTTCTCTGCGGAATAAGTTTGACATCCTGGATATATACTTCAAACTGCTTCTCTCTGAAATCACTTTTTTGTTTCTCCAAAAAACGATTATGTATGGAGTGCAGTTAGTGACAGTGTGGGCTCTGTGGTAGCTCTGACAGCTTGACCTAGTAGCAGTAGGCAAGAGCGAAGGGTCAGTAGAATATATTGCTGGTGTCATGAGAAAAATGTCATGACTTCATTTTTTTCCATGTGATTTTACTGTTTTCATTTTATTATGAGAAATGTCTCTATTTTCAAAACCCAACTACTGATGTTTATCACAGAGGGGTAAGCCTGATAAAGTGAATGTGGACCCCGACACAAAACAACAAAAATGAGCACAGAAAAAGTAAAAACAAGAATGAAACAGGACCAGAAGCCAAAATCAAAAGGACAGTCAATTTAGAAAGGGATATTTATCTTGTACATGTTCCATTGTAAACTATTAAACTACAAAGCATTAGCTAGTTAACCAGAAGTATCGAGACTGACCTTGGAAAAAGCTTGCACGATGTACAATACGCTGATTAATAACGACAACACTTCACTTGATGGGGTTAGTTTCTGTCAACCGGAGAGCGGCAGAGGTGAAAAAACTGATCACAAGAAAAGGTAAAAAAAGAGGGAAACACACACACACACACACACACACACACACTAACAAATTCACTTCCTCAGGAGTGACAGAAAGGTGTGACAGGGTCAGCTGGTGAGAGGTTTTATTTTCCCAGAATGCACTTGTACAAGCCTCCCAGGGACCCGATCAGAGAGTAAGATTTAGGTCAGGTTGTCGTCAGCACATAAATAGAAACAACAAAAATGTCACCATGTCAATGCAAGCATAGCCTTCAAACACACACACACACACATGCAGGCGAAAACCACAACAAAGCTAAGCTTGTTATATTTAAATTTGCAGAGTTTGAAAAAGTAGACATGGTGGAAATGTTCCTCTTTAATTGCCTCCGATGTTAACAAAGCAGGCTGTTATGCTGGGATATTGTATTGAGCTATTTGCTTGAATTGAGGTTTGTAATTGGCTTATGCGGATGTAATGTAAAAAGAAAGAACTTGTTGTATATTTATTATTCCTTCATGTTTCTTAAAGTTACTGATATAGTTTCCCCACTTGACAGCTTCATAAGATAAAAGGTGTCTTTTGGAGAACCAACACTTTAATGGAAGCTTAACTATTAGTGCCTTAACCATTAGTATTTCACCAAGGCTCAACAGGAATGTCCTATGGAGACCAAATATTTAACTGCACACAGGTTTGTTTTTTTGCTGTAAACTACATATTATGACTGCTGTGATGAAACACATCACTTCTGGTTTTGAATTTCACACTTTTACATTTCATTTTTTTTTTCACTTCTTACCAAATTCATTAAAATATGCATTTCAAGATTGACACAGTTCTAAATCAGTCCTGTTATTGTGAGATTATTATTGTATTCTGAGAGGACTGTTTGGTAATAATTTACGTCATGAAATAAATGATAATGTCTTAACAGACCCCCCGCCCCATTCCCCTACGACCCCCAAAAGAAAGAAAAAAAGAAACAAACAAAAAGAAAAAGCCTCGCCAGCAATGAGGCTTCAAAGATAAATTATTTTGAAACATTTTTATCTATCATAGGTAAAATTCAATAACAGGATTAAAAAATACATTTGAAAGATTCAGAAGTGGAACATCTATATCTGTTGCATTGACTAGTAAGAACGTCAACATCACCCACAGCTGTCACAAAGCAGACATGCACATTTGGAGACCTCTAAAGAGAGCAACTTAACCTTAGAGAGTTGATCCTTGCTAAAACCTACTGAAATATGAAAGACTTGTTGGAAGGGAGTGAGGGGGATGGAAGAAGACTCAAGGAGGGAAAGAGTTAGTTAATATTGGATAGGGTCAGAGAAAGGTCTGGGACATGTGCTGTGTCAGGGCTGCTACAGCACAAGCTCAGTTGGAACTGGAGAAAATAGAATATTCTACAAGTACATAAACAAAACCCTCTAAAAGCATTGTCATCACCTCTCAAGTGTATTTAGAGCATGTAATAATGCTTAGTTAGTTGGCTGTAATTCAATACAGTTATTATTTATTGACAGATAATGGACTTTAACTGTGAAGATATGAATATATTGGGCATCATTTAACAAATAATGTCCAAATGAATAATTCCAAGCATTAAAACTAATAGAATGAAATTATTGTTTCACATGTGTCCGTTTATTTGTTCATATATTTGCAGTATTGTGGTATATGTCAGAAAAACTATTAATAATGATATTTTATATCATATGATGTAATTGTTATTTCTTGTTACAATTTACAACGTTTATTCAAAAATACCCCTTTTTCAAAAGTATGTTTTGATTTCATAATGCATTGTGTACTTTTTTACCAATTACTTTTATTTCATGCCAGATTTGTATTAATATTGTCACTTTTCATGAGGGTAATCTTACCTTTCAGCTCACATCTCATTCTCCTGCCTCTAAGACAAGTTGTTTCGTTGTGCTTATTGGATAGAGGAGACCAGCTGATCTAAACAGCTGATGTCATGATTGACAGCCCCGAACAATGACACAGGTAACTCATGAGAGAGCATGCATGAGAAGTGATTGGCAGATGTATGAGGAATAAATTACAGGCTTAGGCATACAAGAGTATGGTCTTCTGACTGAATTTACGCTACAGCTTCATTTATTGTCAGGTTTAATTAGTTATTTCTTGGTTCTTTCAGAAATATTTTAGCATTGGTGTTGCTATCTAACAGGAGCTAACTGGCGACATTTGGTAACAATTGATGACTTTGGCATCTTGAGATAAGCAGGGGGCATGTGATTTGCTAAAGGGTGAGGAGGCAGTGACATTATGGAATAAAATGTAACATTATGAAAAGTGAAACAATCTTAATATAAAATGTCATTTAATCATCACTTTAATGTTGCAGTTTGTAAAGCTCAAGTTCATTGTAATTACTTCATACATTGGCAGATAGTTAAAAACAATCATTTATAAGGTGATTTAGCAATTTTTTGTATTATTAATCTGAATCTGTAAAGTAACTAAAGCTGTCAGATAAATGTAGAGCAGTAGACGTGTAATATGTCCCTCTGAGATGTGGTGGAGTAGAAGTGTTAACATAAAATCAAACATCAGCTACTTCAACGTTGTACTTAAGTACAGTACTTTAGTAAATGTATCTGGTTACATTCCAGCACAGGGAATCACTACAGAGTTATGTATGTCCGAATGTCCTCAAGTCCTAGAATCCCCCCAAACACAGTTAATGCCATTTTAAAAAATGTCAACTCGAAGCATTCATACAAAAACAAAGTAGAAGTGAGAGTGGCAAGTGCAGTCAGTCACCTTTCCTTTGAGTGTTTCAGTGAGTATATTTATTTAGCAGTTGCATCATCTGATTCCCCGATCCCGGGCGGTCCTTCTGTGTGGAGTTTGCACGTTCTCCCTGTGACTCCTCCCACAGTCCAGAGACATGCAGCTCAGGTTAACTGGAGACTCTAAACTGCCCGTAGGTGTGAATGTGAGTGAATGGTTGTCTCTCTCTATATGAGCCCTGAGATAAACCGGAGACCTGTCCAGGTGTACCCTGCCTTCACCCAATGTCAGCTGGGATCGGCTCCAGCGCCCCCGACCCTAAATAGGATAAGGTTTGGAGAATGGAATGGAATCAACTGATTCTCTTTTACCACAGAAACTGTCAACACTGTATTTGTATTAAAATTACTGCCAATAATTTTCATATCCTGCTTAGGACCACCAGATGGCCAGGGTCCACCCTGCCAACAATGTTTCATCAACCAACGGCTGAAAATAACACTATTGCTGCTTTGTACATATTGGAAGTCCCTGATATGCTGGGAAATCCAACCCCGTCCTGTCTAAGTTCATAACAATGAATTTCACCAAGCTGTATTTATTGTATATAGCGAGACACTCATCAGCTGGTTTACTACAGTGATATGAACACAAAATAAACATATTTTACTTTGATATATTTGCAATAAATGCATAAAAAGGATGGCAAAATAATTACATATTGATGCACATTAGAAGAACGTCTGAATTCATGCTTTGTCATGTCTCTCTGTGAGACGAAAAACAAAGAACTTTTCAAATACTGGTTTTCTGAATGGAGTACAGATTGATTGATGCTTGACTATGCTAACAGTGTAGCTGCTCCATCACTTGTACCATAGACAGTCTCTGGTTTAAACACATTCATTTATACACAGTTTTGTCTGAAGCTCTTCTGTCTGCTCCTTTAGTGACAGTGTGGACTCCATGAGAGCTCTGACAGCTTGATGGAAAAGCAGCATCTCCTTGCAGAGGGTCAATTACGCAGGAAGGAAGACGTAGGCCTACGCTTAAAATGACCCCATTATCCTTCCCAGTACTTCTAAGTGAAAGTGACATGTTTATACACCATGATTCTGTGTTTTACATTACATCCCAATGCACTAATGTTCTGTTCATAACGCTCTTTATACCATTAAGAGGACAGTCTGAAATCGCAGCGTGCGTGCGTGCGTGCGTGCGTGCGTGCGTGTGACTGAATCTGCTCTGTTTACATGAGTATGTTTAGAAAGTCTGCTTTTTGCTAATCTATACCATACTTTCAGTGTGTGTATGTGTGTTTCTGTGCATCTATGTTTCAGCCTGTAGAGAACTGATGAACCACAGGCATATTTTGAGTGTGTGCACTCATACACACACACACAGTGAGAGACAGATTGGTGAAAATCATTATAAGCAGGTGTGTTTAGATAGATCTAGTTTCTCTAGCTGCTTCTGCTCAAACTCTCTCTCCCTCTCTCTCTCTCTCCCTCTCTCTCTCTCTCTCTGGCTCTTTGTGGTTTTCTGTTCTCGGCAGTTTTAAAAATATAGTCTTGCTTGAAACACACACCAGAAAGATAGAGAAGCATGCATTTTCAACAGGAAGTGGAGTGGAGTAATAAAACACACACTCACGGACAGAGTAGCAATAACCCACTCATACAATTAAAAAATTAAAGTACTACTTGACATGAAGTCCTGAATGTGAAATTCTTTGGATGATTCCTCTGCACAAACACATACAAGCATGGGCTGTGAACATGTAGCATCCACTCTGTTAATACACACTGTGTGTAATGTGTTTACAGACTGGTTTTCATTTGTTTTCAGTTCCCTCACATTTTTGTTCTTGTCATATCTAATTACTTTGGTGTCATTTTTTTCTCAGATTGTTTTTCATTTAAGTTTTGCTTTTACATGTTTGGGAAGTGAGCTGTCATGCTTTTTGTCATTGTCTTTTTTTCTTATTTTAAGGCCTTGATTTTAAATGCTTCTTACGTGTGCTATTTATTATCAAGATTGAACTCAATTAGCTTATAGAAGTGCTTTTGCAGCTGATTAGCAGGCGATATCTGATTGTTTATGGAAGGTGGCTCTGATACAAGAGGAAAAGTCACAAGGTCAACAAAAGCATTCAGTCATTCTCTAAGGTCAGTGAATATCCACAGCAAATTCCATCGATATCTGACCAGGCTAATTGTCCTTGTTGTGCGACTTGTTGTAAGGTCGATCTCATACTTCATGGCAATCTGGCCAGTAGCTGTCAATATTTTTTTTTATGAACCAATGTGTTGCACACTGATCCTTGGCCTATATCTGTGCTTAGGAAAGGAGATACTTGAGGAGTGTTCTGCAGCTTTGAGCGATGCTGGTCCTTACTTATGTCAGTCTTGACATAGGACTGATTTTTACGACTTCACTTTTTTTGTTGTATTTAAGAATCTTTGCCGCCTGAGAGGGACTATATGAAATACAACATCTTGTGGCAGCGTTAGCATTAAACCCCCTTCATGTCCCCCAGATTGGCAAACCATGTGCTGTCATCTGTTTCCGGGAGCTGCATATATTACCTAGTTAAGCATGTGCAGGTGCATGCTTATCCATGAATCAGACAGTGTTTGTATGTGTGTATGTGGGTGTTCTGTATGCAAGACACAAGATTTATTCCATTTCCTGGAATAAATCCTGATGTAATTTGCACATTATTCTGGTTATTGTTCTTAATGGTTGTGTTTAGGTGTGTTGTACACTGTAAAAAAAAAAAAAAAAAAAAAAAAGCATTGTATCTAGATAGATACCGTTAAATTACTCTCAAGATATGTGAATGAAATGGGTTCTATGGTTACCTGCGAGTCTCCCCTTTACAGACTGCAGCTCACTACAGACTCCTAAAAACAGTTGGTTAGGCATGCCGTTGAAAAGCCTCTGAACGAATATAGTGACCGGCCAAGTGTTATAGTTAGCTTAAACACTTGAAGCTGTTCGACCAACTACCTAGGTGTCGTACTACTGGGCATATGTTAAGTGGTTTATGATAAAATAGAACTTTGGTGTGACATTTTGTCTTTTCCAGTGTGTTGGATCTGTTTTGAACTGACATTATTGGAACAGTCGATCAGGACAGGTGTGAGAGGACACGTGGATCACATGAAAGAAGTTGTTAATGGAGACATGAAAGATATTTTGCTTGAAATTCATCATGTAGATATGGTATGTCCTCACATTTGCATAACATTGGTTGTTGTATGCATTCTATTAGTTGGAGTCTACATTCAAAAGAAGGTCAAAACAAATGGCAAAGTCTTATACTTACCCTTGTGCTGTATGTTTTAGTGTAGGTGTGATTAAGGGTGCCATTTTATTGGATGACCTCTTCAGACTACATTAGAGACAGAAAGTGCTCTGACCTAAAGCACCCCTTAACCACTGGAAAGCCCTTCACTGGCAATCACCTTGACAAGTCCCTTTTCAGTTTTAACAGTGGGTAGGCTAAAAACCTTCAAATAGCCTGTAAGGTTACTGACCACGTGATTGTGTGGATGTACATAACGTTGGATTTGTTTGTAAGTGTATATCTGTATGCATGATTACATGCTCAAATGTCCTATGTGGGGACGACGGCTGTTTGCGTGTCTGACTTATTATTTTGCAAACTAAAAAGACGACAAAAATGAAAAATTCCCTCTGCCTTGAAATGAAAGCAAGACCAAGCATAGTTGTTAAAATGGGACAAAGAGTTTCAAGGGAATTTGCCATTTACAGTCAGGCACTGTGAACAGCTCTCCTATGGAGACCTGAAACATTTAGTCCCCTGGGACATATGTGCTGTGTTCTTCATAGAAGATTTATGGCTGTTTATGTTTGGCTTGGTATTTAAACAAAACAAATGATAAATACTGGAGCTACGCAATAAAAGTAGGCTGGACTAACAAGAGGAATAACAGTTGAAATGTGCTGAACAGATGGTTATACGGGATATGAACTTGATAACTGCTTAGGGTCTATAAAAATGAATGGTAAAACACGCCCTTGTGTGTGTTTGTGTAAGTGTGTATGGTTCTATGGTACATCACAGTCCTGTGAATGGAGATTGGTGTCAAGATGAACTATAATGTAACTATATACAAATGCAGTACATTAAAGTAACAAAACCCCTAATGTTAAAGACTCAGGGACTGAACAATTCTGATGGTTACTGTATGTACCAAGTGTCCATTAAAAAGATGCTGATGTTAGTCAGTGGATCCATCCAAGCAAAGTGTCACCACATTTACAAGCCAGATTGGCATAACATTTGGTACTACTACCCCGGCATTTGGAGAATATAATTCCTAGCAGAGCCATTGTGGATATTCATGGTTGACTTTTATCTTTCCCATAGCATTTTCTTTATGCCTGTATATTCCATTCAATATCAGTTCAAACCAAAAACAAGGTGTCTCATTATTGGATCAAATTCACATGCATTTGCTTCCCAGAAGTTGAACCCTTCCCATTTAATCCTTTCGTCAACAATATTTTTAACCCCAGTAATGAGTAGTCTTAAATAATAGCAAATACATTAATTGTTCTGTAAAACAGTTTCATATTGTAGGGGGTAATAAACATTGCAGCTCAGAAACCATGATATTTTGGACTATTTAAAGTAGTATAAACTATGTAAAGTAGAAATCACTCAAAAACAAAAACCTCTACGTTTATATATTTTTTCATACAGAGCTAAAACGTGATCTTGATCTAATCCGACCAGCCATTCCCTATCCAGTCTAGAGAGTTTGAATGCTGGTTTTTATTCATTATATATTAACAAAGTTTAATATTTAAAAGCAAAACTGCACTTTCAGGCGATTGATTTTTGCAATTAAAGGTTATTTCCTGACAGTGGCAAATGATTACTGCTGGCAAAGCAGTTTACAGTAAATTTGAGCAAGGAAAATTGAAACAAAAACACCATACAAGAGCAAAGTAACACATTACATACAACTACAACTCAACATGAACCTTGATGTTTGTGTGTGGGCTCAGTACAAACATGTGTTGTGATGTAATGAGTCATGTCAGTGGAACAATGCTGATTTCAAGCCTGACCCTAGATGTTGCCTCTTCCTTGTCCCACCTCAGCTGCTACCAGGCTTAGACAGTAATCTGGCTTCAACTGTCATAGATCATAAACCTAAACCCAGGCTTCAAATCATCCCATCAGAACTCTCTGGGATTTCCTCTAGGTCCATGTTCTTCAACAGACTATGTCAAATCTTATGACATATCTGTAGCAGCCATATGCCCTGACTTTAAAGTTGTAGTACGCATTACACACAGCCATGAGGATGAAACTTAAGAATCCCTTATGGTTTTGAAAATAACTCATTCAGACTCTTATGGCTACACTTTTCCCCAAGTCACATGGGACAGGACCACTGCTGGCAATCCTCTGGACATTTTCGCTCTGTGCTTGGAAGCCATGAAGTCACCTTTCCATGCAGGCCGTGAAGCTTTCACCTCTCACTCACTATTCAGCCAACTGTTGCAGCTGCTAGCTTCAAACTGGCTGCCAGAAGCAAGAAGCGGAGGGTGATGTCAAACCACTGTGCTGCATCCACTGGCTCAATTCATGAGCTTTTTGTGTGCAATGATCACCACGTGTCCAAGTGGATGGACAGAAATAGTGATGGTGTGTTTCATCATCACATACTGGCTGAATGAAAAGCCCATGTTCTCTGGTGATTCTTAAAGTGGGGTCCATAGCACTCTGCCAGGGGGTCCACGAAATAATTTTATATGAATTCTAAAAATGTGCTGTATCATTGAAAAGCACATATCTACAGGTGGGGACCATTTTTGGCAAATGAAACAAGCATATTATGTCCATTACTCCCTTTCAGGTCAGCTTTGGGTTAGTAGAAAACCTGATATGATTGTGACACGTCATGAATATAATCTTTAAATTTAACATTTAAAGAAAGCACAGAAGGTGTCTTTTTTTGTTGCTCAATGGATTGTGCAAAGAAAGAGGCCACACTGAATTGCATCAGAGCTTATACCTGCAGCGGCATTTGAAATGTGTGAAGTTACGCTTGGGACAGTGACAGCTCATAAACTAAAGCTACACCACTCTCAAATGACACTCAGAATTATTTCCCATGGATGGATGCGTTCCTGCAATTTTCTTTTCAGTTGGACAAATTGAAAGACATTGCTAGCTTTTCCGAAAGAACGAGGTCTCGGATACAAGCGGCCGAAATTAGTTTTCTCCGTAGGGTGGCCGGGCTCAGCCTTAGAGATATGGTAAGGAGATGAGTTGCCTCTGTAGGGTGGCCGGGCTCAGCCTTAGAGATATGGTAAGGAGATGAGTTGCCTCTGTAGGGTGGCCAGGCTCAGCCTTAGAGATAGGTTTAGGAGAGTTTGGTTGATTACGTGAAAAGTATAATTGCTGTCAAGTTGGGTCCTAATATAATTAGAATAAAGAGACCCTCTGTTTAAAGTATGTAAGTGGTATTAACATGATTGAAATTGAAATGTGTTTCTGCCTAACACTATGAAACAGATCCAATATATTTAGTTTGAAATGTTTTATAAAAAATAGATATAACGGCATCTACGCGTTGAAGTGGCAGTTGGCATATGCTTACTTGGGGTTCTTGGAAAATGTTCTCTCCTGTAAGGGCTCCCCGGGCCCCAAAAAGTTAGAGCTGCCCTGATCACTAATAAATGGTGAACTATATGAACTCTGCTGCAGGTGCACTGCTGCTGTTTCACTTGTCTTGTCTCAAAAGTGCAATACAATAATCTCCACTTTTGCCAGTTCTGTTGTTTCTGTCAACTGCTCCCGTAATGCTAGACAAAGTATGCACACTCTGGAATGCAAACAGTGTGACATACACAGCCTACATTCCGTGCATTACGTCATCTATCTGTCTTGTGTTTGCACCTAATCTGACAGGGAAGTCATACTATACAATATATTTAAAACGAATATTATGTTTCTTATTTATTTATATATTGGTCCCTTAAAGACAGTGTTTCTGAACTTAAACATGAAATTACATTATAACAGAATGATTGAGCTTGACCTTGGGTTCAAGCTTCTTGAAAGAAGAGCAAAGTAAAATGTATTTTCTATCTATACATTTATTATTTCTGCTTAGGAGGCAGTCCACAAGCTCTCAGCTCAACATTGACACTTTATCACCTTATGAAAGTGGTTATACAGACGAACTAGTTAGCAAACAGTTTCCTGTTTACACATCCTGCAGAAACAGCGCAACATTGATGAATGTAAGTCCAATATTCACTTCCTATGTAGCTCTTTACTCTGCACCAACTTCTGAGGGCCGTGTCTGGCTCTGGAGCTGCCGTACGGAGGGGAACTCTGTTCTGTCGTTTAGCAGTTCGCATACAGTTTGTTGTTGATTTTCTGAAGACAGCTGCCTGCTGCTGCTGGACTGGGGTTATACGATAAGGGTTGACATGAGGCCTGAGACTGAACCAAAAAAGTAAATAAAATAAATTAGAAGATAAATGAGCTGAAACATGCTAAACAGTATAGTATGTATAGCTGAGGGGAACTGTAGAGTTGGGTGATAACTCTCTTTGACTTTGTCACCTGAAGCAACTTTCACATTACACCTATTGTTACGATCTTGATTAGTGCAGCTTTTAACGAAATAGATTTGCAAGTATGCCTTTATTTATATCAAACAAAATCCTAGCTCTATTTCGTCATTCCAGTTACTTTAGATATCATACAATATGTAAATAATGTCAACCATTAATAGGATGAATATGCCACGTTAGAATGTCGACTCACCCAAGTTACAAATAGATTAAAATAAAATAAGTAAAAAACAATAACATGCTCTCATTTACCTGGAGTGGTATCTCATCTTCCACATAGCACCCGACCCCGATGCTTATCCCTGCGGGTGGTGGGTCCACAGGGTGGCTGCTCCATGATGTTTCTTCGGGCTGAGCCACCAGACGCTCGCCTACGAGCTCCCCTCCCGGGTCTGGCTCCGGGAGGGTGCCCCGGTTTCCCTGGTCCGGGCGAGGTGGCTATAGTGCGTGTGCTGCTGTTCATCGGGGTTTTTGAACCGCTCTTAGTCTGGACTCTCCCCTGCGACCTGTTTGTCTTGGGAGACCCTACCAGGGGCTGATGCCCCGGACAACATAGCTCCCAGGATCACTGAGCCACTCAAACTCCTCCACCACGTTAAGGTAGCGTTTCACGGAGGAGCTATGTGGACCGGGCGGCAGGCCGGGCAGGGGGCCTGGGCGAGCTGATCGCCGGCGGCATAGACTAGCTCTAGGGACGTGGAACGTCACCTCGCTAGCGGGGAAAGAGCCGGAGCTGGTGCGGGAGATGGAGCGGTACCAGCTAGATATAGTTGGCCTCACCTCCACGCACAGCACTGGCTCTGGAATCAAGTTCCTGGAGAAAGGTTGGACTTTGTCCTTTTCTGGAGTTGCCCAGGGTGAGAGGCGCCGGGCGGGAGTGGGGATACCCACGAGCCCCCGGCTGAGCGCCGCCGTGTTGGAGTTCTACCCGGGGAGCGAGAGGGTCGTCTCCCTGCGCCTGCGGGTTGCGGGGAGTAAGGCTCTGACTGTTGTTTGTGCCTATGCACCGAACAGCAGTTCAGAGTATCCGGCCTTCTTGGAGTCGGTGGGAGGGGTCCTGGAAAGGGCGCGTCCTGCTGACTCCATAGTTCTCCTGGGAGACTTCAACGCTCACGTGGGCAACGACAGAGAAACCTGGCGGGGGGTGATTGGGAGGAACGGCTTGCCTGATCTGAACCCGAGTGGTGTCTCACTGTTGGACTTCTGTGCTAGCCACGGTTTGTCCATAACGAACACCATGTTCGAACATAGGGTGGCTCATAAGTGTACCTGGTACCAGAACACCTTAGGCCGTAGATCAATGATCGACTTTGTAATCGTTTCATCTGATCTGCGGCCGCATGTCTTGGACACTCGGGTGAAGAGAGGAGCATAGCTGTCAACTGATCACCACCTGGTGGTGAGTTGGATTAGATGGCGGGGGAATCGGCTGGAGAGATCCGGCAAGCCCAAACGTGTAGTGAGGGTGAACTGGGAACGTCTGGCGGAGGATCCTGTCCGGGAGGTCTTCAACTCCCACCTCCGGAAGAACTTCTCACACATCCCAAGGAGGCTGGGGACATGGAATCCGAGTGGACCATGTTCAAAGCCTCTATTGTGGACGCAGCCGCTAGGAGCTGTGGTCGGAAGGTCACCGGTGCCTGTCGTGGCGGTAACCCGAGAACCCGGTGGTGGACACCGGGGGTGAGGGAAGCCGTCAAACTGAAGAAGGAGGCCTTTTGGGCCTGGTTGGCTCGGGGGTCTCCTGAAACAGCTGAGAGGTACCGGCAGGCCAAAAGGGCTGCAGCTGCGGTGGTCGCGGACGCGAAAACTCGGGCATGGGAGGAGTTCGGGGAGGCCATGGAGAAGGACTTTCGGTTGGCCTCAAGGAAGTTCTGGCAAACCATCCGACGGCTCAGGAAGGGAAAGCAGGGCTTACCCCAGGCTGTGCTCAGCACGGGGGGGAACTGCTGACCCGGACGGGGCACATCGTCGGGCGGTGGAAAGAGCACTTTGAGGAACTCCTAAACCCGGCCAACATGTCCTCTAGAGAGGAGGCAGCGCCTGAAGACTCGGAGGGGGTCGCATCCATATCCTTGGCAGAGGCCACTAAGGTAGTCAATAAGCTCCTTGGTGGCAAGGCGCCGGGGGTGGATGAGATTCGCCCTGAGATGCTGAAGGCAATGGACGTTGTTGGGCTGTCTTGGCTGCCACGCCTTTTCAATGTCGCATGGGGGTCGGGAACAGTGCCCATGGACTGGCAGACCGGGGTGGTGGTTCCCATTTTCAAAAAGGGGGACCGGAGAGTGTGCTTGAATCATCGGGGTATCACACTATTCAGCCTCCCGGGGAAAATATATGCCAGGGTGCTGGAAAGGAGGCTCCGACCGATTGTCAAACCTCGGATTCAAGAGGAGCAGTGCGGATTCCGTCCCGGTCGTGGAACAGTGGACCAGCTATTTACCCTCGCAAGACTACTGGAGGGGCTCTGGGAGTTTGCCCAACCAGTCTACATGTGTTTTGTGGACTTGGAGAAGGCCTTCGACCGGGTCTGAGCGGGTTTTTGTGGGGGGTGCTGCGGGAGTATGGGGTGCCGGACCTGTTACAACGGGCCATCCGGTCTCTGTACGACTGCAGTAGGAGCTGTGTTCGTATTCTCGGCAATAAGTCAGACGCGTTCCCGGTGGGTGTTGGCCTCCGCCAGGGCTGCCTTTTATCACCGGTCCTGTTCGTGACTTTCATGGACAGGATATCTAGGCGTAGCCGGGGGGAGGAGAACGTCGGGTTCGGGGGTCTCGGGATCGCCTCTCTGCTGTTCGCAGATGATGTGGTCCTGTTAGCCTCTTCGGACCATGACCTCCAGCATTCACTGGGGCGATTTGCAGCCGAGTGTGACGCGGCGGGGATGAGGGTAAGCACATCCAAATCCGAGACCATGGTGCTCTGCCGGAAACCGGTGGATTGCTCCCTCCGGGTGCCTGCCTCAAGCGAAGGAGTTCAAGTATCTCGGGGTCTTGTTCACGAGTGAGGGTAAGATGGAGCGGGAGATCGACCGGCGGATCGGTGCGGCTGCAGCAGTAAAACAAGCGCTGCACCGGACCTTCTTGGTGAAGAGGGAGCTGAGCCCGAAGGCAAAGCTCCCAATTTACTGGGCGGTCTACGTTCCGACCCTCACCTATGGTCACGAACTCTGGGTCGTGACCGAAAGAACGAGGTCTCGGATACAAGCGGCCGGAATGAGTTTTCTCCGTAGGGGGGCCGGGCTCAGCCTTAGAGATAGGGTAAGGAGCTCGGACATCCGGAGGGAACTTGGAGTTGAGGCGCTACTCCTTCGTATCAAAATGAGTCAGCTGAGGTGGTTCGGGCATCTGATCAGGATGCTTCCTGGATGCCTCCCGTTAGAGGTTTTCCAGGCACGCCCAACTGGTAGGAGGCCCCGGGGAAGACCCAGGACACGCTGGAGGGATTATATCTCCCAGCTGGCCTGGGAACGCCTCGGGATCCCCCAGAACGAGCTGGAACGTGTTGCGGGTGAGAGGGAAACCTGGGTCGGCCTGCTAGGCCTGCTGCCACCGCGACCCGACCCCGGTATTAGGGCTTAAGAAAAGATTGTGGATTATTTCTAATATTTACATTTTTAATGTACCAAAGTTTGTGACTTAACTGTTCTTAGTAAAGTCTGGAAGTTACCTATCAAAACTACAGAAAAATAAGTTAACATTGACTTAGTTTCACACGGGACACTAACTTCAGTCTGTTGGGTGAAAGTCCTCTACTTGTTTGACACATCCAACCTTGCTCTGAGTGGACTTTGTTGCTCTTTATACTCTGTCAGTTGCTTTGAGCATATTAGACTCTCAATAGAGCGGTTCGTCCTTCAATCAGAAGATCTCCAGTTACTCCAGTCCATGTCGATGTGTTCTTGGGCAAGACACTTAACCCCAAATTGCTCCCAAAGGCTCTGCTATCGGTGTGATTCTGAATGTTAGTTAGTCCGATGGGCAAGTGGCACCTTGCATGGTAGCTCCTCCAATCAGTGGATGAATGGGTGTGAATGGGTGAATGATGTCATGCAGTGTTAAAGAGCTTTGAGTGGTCGGAAGACTAGAAAGGCTAAACAAGTCCATTCATCAATCCTGGTGCATCGCATACAGACACTAAAGGGGCCCCGGTGCGTACCAGATGCTGAGGGCCACTGACCAAACGATGGTATTTGACGAGTTTGGACTGAGAACGGGTAACCAAAGCCTTGTTTCTTGAGAGACAAGTTAACCATTTCTGAATCATTTGTGCATTGCAAACAACATTTTATTGTCCTCTATATTGAATTGGAGACAGATATGTCAGGGCCCAATACCTCCAAACAACAGCACATAAAACTAATATCTGCATGGCTACATGCCACTAGGTGTAAGCAAGAAAATATGTGGTTAAAAGACCAGCACAGCAAAGTGGCTCTTTCAGTTTTGTTTTGTTTTTTTCTCAAAAGTCAGTGGTTACTCTGGGGAAATATGAAAGTAAATATGAATGGTCTTTTTTTTGTTATAACACTACACCACCAAATAATAAATTCACAACAAATACTGAGATTTGCCACACCCTAGAAAAGCCTCCTTTATAGAAAATGTTTCATTTTGAAGCATAGTGATGAGATGTGGGGTTTTACAATATCTTTTTGAGAACCGAAGCAACCTCTATTAACCTCTCTAGTTCTGCTCAGTAGCTTTACTCTTGGTACATTTTACTGGTTTCCAATTGATGTCAAAGGGAAACTTTGTTTTTATCCATTTTAAAAAGGTCTCACATGTACGTTGACACTCCTGGAAGGAGTTAATAGTTTCATATTTGATGTTGTCTGAGTTTTATACCTCATGTCTTTTCTGTACTTTTCAAAATTATATTTTTACCAATTTAATCTTGTTTAAGATCTGACATACTTTTAGCACATTAGGTATCTTAATGTGCTAAAAGTCCTTCCTTCACAATTTTCTCCTAAACCATCCCTAACAATATGTGTGTGTGCATCCACGCATTTGGTTGTACTCACAATTTCTTTTATTTGTGTAGGTGTGTGGGTGGCTGTACGTGTGCTTACAGTTGTGTTAGCTTGTGTGTCTGTGACATGACCAATTTGCTGCGGAATACATCGAGCTATTAAAGTGAAATGGAGTAAGTGTGATGTTGGTCATAAATAGGCCTTGTTATCCTGACTAATAGTGTGTGTGGCTGTGGGTGTCTAGTTGTGTGACTCTGTGTGTGCTTGCATGAGAGCGAGAGAAAGAGAAAGAGAGAGTTATTGTAGGTAATAAGGTTACTTTTCAATTGCTACCAGGTGTGTGAGTGAGACAGAGACGTGGGAGAATTAGAGACTCCCAGCTCTCATTCTGCTCCATTTGTTTCAATCTGCTCTGCTTTCCTTCTCTCCTGATTTATTTGTCTTTCCCTCGTACTTTTCGTTCTCTCTTTTCTTGCTTCTCTTCTTTCTTCCCTCCTTTATTTTGTTCCAATTGCCAGCCCTTTCCTTTTCCAATTCCTCTGTCCAACCTCATGTTTGCCCAAGAGAAGGATCATTTACTCAAGGAGGCGTTTGTTTGAGTTACACTGATCCTTGCAACATATATTGGGGGGAGGGGGGGGGGGGGCAGTGCTCTTACTTAGGCACCACACAAGGTTATACTTGACAGCAGTTTGCGACGTGTTACGAACTGTTGATTAACTAGGACAGTTAATGATAAGGACTGTCTGATAAGAATGTGTATGTACAAGATACTGAGATGGCCCGTCCCATGCTTTTGGTACAGGAACTGTGTTTTAAATAGATCAGCTCGTACTGCTCAATTTACAGTCACTCAGGTTTCATGGTGTGAAAGAAATGAAAGGGCAGATTACATAAAGATGAGTTCCTTTCATTTATAAAATCATGCACTGACTGTTGGGCAGTGATAATTAATAGTAATAAATAAAGAGGTACCTGTACAATAGAGGTTAAGAAGGATATAACTATTCTCATTTTGTCTTGTAGCACAAAGGATATTGCTGCACAGAGAAGACTGAACACTGTGGACGTTTTTACACAGTTGACATTACAGTTAAAGAATATCTTTTCATGGATATGGACAAAACTAATTTACGATGATGTGAGTACAACAACATTGGTAAATGTTCAGGGGAGCTGTACTTTTCTGTATGCTAATAAATTATTCTCTGTTCAACTTTGTTAAAGTATGAACATTTCTAATGACAATTTGTCCAAGAATATGGATAGTAAACCCCAGGAACATGCTTACTTTTTTTCAGGAAGGAAGACCAATGAAGGAAGTGCTCAAGCCAAACCAGGCTTTCAACTAGCTCCAATGTAAACTGCTTTATTATTAGATGGTCAGAGCAACTGTCCTAGTATGAAGTCCACATGCTTAAATTGGGTGGCTGGGTCACTCAAACACAGGACCTTCACCCAGGAGGCTGCTGTTAGTGTCCCATGTATATACAACTGAAACTATACAGTACAACTGTGATATGGATTTTTAATAGAACATCTTACCAGTCATGAGACCACTCATCAAATCCGTCCACCAGGACCTTCACATTTGCAGTTCTTTTCACTGCTTCATAAGAACAGGTTTTTTTCAGCTGTTTGAACAAGTAAATAATGCTGTTGTCCCAGAGAAAAACTCCCATCTGCTACTCTCTCTCCCATTTTCCTATTTAAATGCCCTTTACTTCAAGCTTTGGACCTTTTGTTAGATAGCATGCCTCTTTTAGCTCTACTGTTTACTTTTAGTCCAAGAAGTGCTAGAGAAAACAAAACAGAAACCAAAAAGTGTTAAAACAACAAATCCATTCAACAAATCCATATCAGCAGGTTACATCTGCTCTATGAAAAGACGATTGGAAGCTTGAATGAATAGTAATGGACGCACCACATACAACAGCCTTTTTTAAGACGTTATGAATATATTTCCATTAACACGAGCATAACACTTTCCACTTAATATCGCTATTTCATTTAATGTTGTCAACTAGATTTGAAGTGGTTTACAGTGTTTGTGTGTCTATTTATGTAATGTACATGTGCTGTGGACAGCCTACTTCCTAACCAATCCAATTTCCTTTTCATGAAGTGTGCCAGAATAATGGAACATTCATGTGTGTATCTTTACATAAGCAAATGTGTCTTTTCATACACAGAACCACCAGTATTCCTGTAGGAGGCTGTTTTCAGAGCACAATAAAATAATGCAACACTGTTACTAAAATGGGGCTGATCGGTGGTATAGTGGCCAGCACCCCACAGCCTCCTTGCATGGTGCAGCCCAAGAGGGGCCCAGGTTCAAATCTCACATGCTCTCCCAGCACGGGTTCTCTTACTCTCTCCCTCTCTCAATATATATATATATATATATATATATATATATATATATATATATATATATATATATATACGTATATATACCCATATACCATAGAAATACTATGACATTGCAATCAATCTTGTATAATGGAAATTCTAATTATATACTACCAAACGATAGCAAGATGCCCACACATACAAAATAAAATAAACAATACAAAGAAGTTTTCAAGACAAAAAATTACAACAATACACATTAAATGTAAAAATACATAAATAGTAATAAAATAGGCTCAAGAGAAAATTTTATTAAAATGAAAGGCATTTAATGATGAGGCACCTTAAATAAAAGCCAGGCTAAAAGATGAGTCTTAAGGATAAAAAAAAATGTCTACAGAGGTGGAGTCTTTCAGATCTCTTTTTTAATTATGACACCACATCAAAATGTTATCTAAAAAAATCTGTAATTTTTTTTTCAACCATATGGGCAACGTGCATAGCAGCATAAAAAAACAACATGTTTCACCTATAATCAGGACATTATAATTATATTTCAGCTCACTATACGAGAAGGCTGCCATCCTTATGAAAACACCCACATCTGAGTTGAAATCATTAACCCTACCAATCTTGTTCATCAGCAAAAAACTTATGAAAAAAGTAATTCTGCGCAGAAGGCAACGAGTACTAGTCAATCAGTGGCAGAGTAGAGCGTGGCTTTGCGGAATGTGGGTGCAGAAAAATATAAATCAAAGTACTGTAAATAACAAGCCGAGCAAAGAGGGCATTTTGACATTTCCAAAAAAAACTTCCCCTGATTTATACAAATATAATTTCTTGCAGACCATTTTTAATACTTTTAATTTATCCGTAATAAAATATTGTACAACATGCATATGCCAAGCAAGCAAAAACATTTAGATTTAAACATTTAAACATTGCTGCATTTGAGGATGAAATGTCGACATAATAAACTAATTATTATGAAATTACAGTATCCAATGCTCATTTCCACATACTTATTAATAATTATGTATTAAATTAAATAAGGATAATACAGAGTCATAAATTGTGAAAACACAGTAAATCCTATTGCACACGGCAAAATGCTGATTATGGTTGTACATCATTGCCATCTTTTACATTTCTGCATTTGCATATTTTTTACACATGAAATCAAACATTTAGTATTTGTATCTGTTATAGGTTGAAACAAAGAGGCAAATGTTGTAGACAAACACAATGTGAAATAATATACCATGCTGTCAGAAACTGCCATATCTTTTTCTGACAGCCTTTTATGTAATATTGAAGTTATAATTAATTACGTGGCAGTGCCACTCACCTGGACAATATTGTTACAGTAATGAGACATGTTTTCATGGGTTGACATGTTAAATTAATTTAGACACCCGTTTATTTCAACTTTGCACTAACATGGCTGTTTAACTACTGGGCATGCAACTTTACACAGCTGTTAAAACAGTATTTTGGCTCTTTGCGTTAAAGGCCATATGTCTGTTTTATGAACATATTCACACCTGCAGTTGAGAATTTGGCTTCAAAAGGGATGATGAGCATTTTGTGATAGGGATAGTAAGTAAAAAAGAAAGGCAGATAACACTGCATCCGTCATAATGAAATATTTGTGTTATGGAAAAGTAATTTTCTGACAATTGTCTTTTTTTTTTCTTTGAATTTGTTAACTATATGTTATGACTAGTCCTGTGGGCCTCCTGGTTGTTGTCCTGTGTCTTGTAAGCACATAAGGGCTGTGCACCATATGGTGCAGGACGCTCAAATACACAAATCAATCAATCAATGTTTTAACACTGTAGTAATATTTTAGTGAAAGAGTGCAATCAGAACAGCATTGGAAAAATATGACATTATTCACCCCACGGGCCAATGAGTACACGTAATGTTTCACTTTTCACTAGCAAGGACCACACCCCAATAACGTGATTCTAATGGAATGGATGTTGAAGATGGACGAATGGATGTGTGGAAGGGGATTAATGTGGGGGAGGACGTTTTTTATGTTTAGGCCGGTCTGGGACAGAACTATTGAGGGCCAGGGAAAAGGCCACTCAGTGTGGGGGAACCGTCTCCGGGAGTTGAGTCATCCGAGGCAGTTACCATGTGGTTGTATGTACCCAGACAACATGTGGAAAAAGTAAGATAGGAGAGTTATGCACAGTTTGAATAAGAGGGGATGAAAGGAGGGAGGAGAGGTTGAATCGGTGTGAATAGGCATGGGCAGAGGAAGAGATAAGGTAGTGAAGTAAATGGATGAGGGGGAGGGAAAACTGAGACAAACAGGATAGGACGGCCTGACCTGGTAAAAGTCGGCTTGACTAGTGTTTAGAGTTGTCGTAGCCTAGGTTAGGTTAGGTTACTTTTATTTGTACCCGTAGGTAGACTTGGTTTACAATAGAAAGTGAGGTATCCATCTCGACACATATTACAATCAACACAGACAACAAGACAAACATGATAAAAGTACATAAAGCTACAAATCAGTGCACTGTTATAATTATAATTTGTTCACCTGAGTGATGGCTGCTGGAACAAAGCTGTTTTTATACCGCTTTGTTCTACACCGTTGAACTAAATACCTATATACCTCCGTCTAGAAGGAAGAAGCTGAGATTCCCTGTGCAAAGGGAGTCGTCCTTTAAAATGGAGCTGGTTAACCGGTGTAACTGTCTGGTGTACAGGGACTCTGGGTTGAGCTGTGACTCACCAATCAGCCTGCTAGAGTTACATTACATTTAGCTGACACTTTTATCCAAAGAGATCTACAATGAGTCCATTCATCATACACTGATGACAGGTACCTGCCCATTCTAACTAACACCATAGGTGCAGCTACAGGAGCAATCAGGGGTCAAGCGTCTCGCCCAAGGACACATCGACATGGACTAGTGGAGCTGGGGATCAAACCGCTGATCCTCTGATTGAAAGACCCCCTGCACTACCACTGAGCCACGGTCATCTGGTCATCGATGATTTTGTGATGTGGTGTGAGGAGTCCTATCTTCAATTAAACATACAACATATCTGGTTACCAAAAATCGATTCAATAAAAGCACGATAAAATAAGGTCATCATGGGTTTGTCGATGTGGAAATAGGACAGTTTCCTCAAACAAAACAAATGCTGGTGCCCCTTTTTGCACACGGCTACACAGTTTTGCTTCAAACTTGGTCAGACAGAATTCCATTTACCCTCACTCTTTGTGTCCTATTAGTTAAAAAGTCAAGAATCCAACCCACAAGATTATGACTTAAGACAAATTGTTCTAAAAGCCTTCTGGTTAAAATATGGGGTTGAATTGTGTTAAAAGCACAGGAGAAATCAACAAATATAAGTTTAACATGAGATCCATTTCCCTCCAGGTGTTTAAAAAGTAAATTAAACAAAGTGACTGTGGCATCTTCTACTCCTCTGTGTGGCCTAGAAGCAAACTGCATGGGATCAAGTGCTTGCTCAGTTTTTCTTAAAATTTCTGACCTTACTAGTCTTTCAAAAGTTTTCATTAAAATTGATGTGAGAGCAACCGGTCTAAACAATTTTAGACTTCTGGGCCAACTGGATTTGGGAACAGGGATGACCACAGCATCCTTCCAGACCGTAGGTACAAGCTGTGGCTGTAAAGACTTATTAAAAATGTAGTGGAATACAGGACTCTGTTCTTTTGCACAAGTTTTAAGTAAACGACCACAGATGTTGTCGGGTCCATGACTCTTATATACCTATGGGTTCTTTGAAGGTGTACCACGAGACGTGGCCCAGCTTAACTAGTTAACTTTATTCATTAAAAAGCTCAAATTGACTATAAGAGCAAAGGCTTTGTAACGATGGACATGCTTGTCAATAACTACTATGGGTTTGTAGGGTATCAAAGCCAATCAGAAGTAACATTTAAAATTATATTTCACTTATCAGACAACGTCAAGAGACTGTTTGCCACTGTACGCAGTCATCGTGACTGAAAATAAATTAAGCAACAACACATGAAGGTTTTAGAGAGTCCTTGCAGTGAAGAAAAGCTGATTTGTTATTCCACATCATCTCATAAATATTCCAAAAAGGTAAACAGGCTAAAACAAATTAATTTGATTTGAGAACTATAATGTCATGAGAAAGACAATGAATCTTTGTTGCAAAAAGCTAGATGAAGGAAAAAAAATAGGCTTGGCCCAAATCTTTACTGATAGATACCATTTGAAACAAGGTGAGATATAAATTCAACATAGTCAAAGTGGATTTTTAAGGAAATTGTCTGATTTGTTCATTGATGCTGCATCTATGCAACATCGTTAATGGACATGTTCAGCTTTTTAATTTGTCTACTCAGCTGATCTGATGTGTGCAGAAATTGAAAGCACAAAAACTCAAGTCCCTACTGTAAATAGTCTACGAGGGGGATGAATCAAATTCAAGCCACAATTGTTGTACGTCGTTCAAGGGAGCAATGAAAGTCAGGCGATGGTACAAAAATATTAATTTAAGGGGGGAAAAGTGCATGTTTGTCAAAATGATGCAAGGGTACCAATGAATAATTCATGCACTCAAATTACCAAAAATGTTACCGTCGATACCTGCCGGACTCTATTGTCGCCTGCTCTAGCTAATCACAGGAGCTGTTCACAGTGACATTTAAAGTTGTCTTACACCTGTTCAGTTAAAATCATGACATGCTCATTTTCACCTGCTTCCTCATGAGCAGTTTGCTGGTGGGACCACCATAGAAGACCACTAACACGCATATGGGTGCTTTGAAGGTGTACCATGCAGACTTTTCTTAAAAAACAATGTATGGACTCATATAACAGAATCCCCCTTAATCATCACTTCTGACCCTCTAGAAGTGTGTGGTGGTGTCGATATCTGCAGAGATCCTGCCCTCTGCCTGTATCTTCTTTTTTGCTGTGTTCGGGACGTTTCTGGGGGTCAGCCTTTGGTCACCGTACGTGTAGCCCTCATTTGTACGCCTGCATCCTGTTACGGACAAAGAAAATGGGAGACAAAGCGCTGAAAAAAATCAAACGCCAAGTGGACAAAGCTCCTTATATAACGAGAATCTGGGGCTGGCTTTTTATTTCTGCTGTGTGTGATGCTGCAGGTGGTACACTGAGCTGTGTTCTGGCTTCTACATTAAGGGGTGTGGCTTCTGGTGTCTGGTGCCGGGCTGGAGGAGGGGTTTGTGTTTACGAACAGTAAGCTATATACATAGTATTCCCTAAATGGCTGCTTACATCAATACATTTGTAGTGTGAACAAAGAGAAGAAAAAAATGTTTCCTTGATAATTCAGAAATAATATAATTGCACTATATAAGAAACAGCATTTTATAGCAAGACAATACAATGGTTCAATGGTACCCGCAGGACCACAGTGATTTTATGTTACTCTTCATAAAAGTACAGTTCCAGATATGAATCTCAGCCCGGTCTTTAGGTATTTGTGGTTCCCTGCTGGTAATAGACTCTGGGTCCAGACACAGCACAAATTAAGACGGTGTTTTTCTTTTGGAAGCACAATTCCCTGGGAGCCATGCTGCTGTTGCTTATCAACCAGCACAGAGCCTGCTTCAGCTTTTTCTGTACTGGCAGGGGGTCTGTGTGCGTGTCCATGTGTCTGTGTGTAGATGCCCACACTGCAACCACCTCCGCCAACACCAGCCAACACTGGCCCTGTCTGTCCTTGCAGGTGGTCTCAGAAACACAAGCACTCTGAACACAGTGAACACACACATTCCTTTGTGTATGTGGATGGTACCTGCTCACCTCAACTCACCTGTTTTATCATGTCTCCGTCCATCCTCCCTTCTCTGAACCATCCCTCTTTCTCTGGTCCTCTATGTACATCCATATGCTACTACTTCACAAGGAAATATTGTACTTGTTTATGCCACTACCCCTTTACTACTTTTTGCAATATGATACATGTACAATATATTTACAATATGTACTCTATAATGTGGTACATTAGGCAGTATTTAGAGCTGCATTGTTTCAAAAAGAATGTCAATTAACTTGGCATTAATGGAAGTCTTTATTCATTACTTTATTTGCACATGATTTATAGTGATTGTTTCATCATAGTTTGATTGGTAATGTGAATATGAGTAAAGGTGAGCATTGTGTCTTGTTAAATCCATTTTTCTCACTGTAAATAGGACCAATACTTGCACCAGTGTGGAGCCTTTACACAAGTCATAGTATAAAAATATATTTTTAACAACACGACCCTTCTCAGGTCCAAGTTTGGGGTCCCTGATATTAGGAATCAGATACACCTTCTCATTAAGAGAACACAAAAAATGCAGGAGAGGTGGTCTTAAACATTGTATGGACTGCAGAGGGGGATTACAATATTTAACCAACTGGAAATATTTCAACATTTGAAACAAAATGTTGTCTTTTTTTACTGTTTTCTTTAAATAAATACAAGTCAAATATAGAGCAGTTCACACCAATATATTAATCGTATTTGAGGCCCACAGGTGGACACTCAAATGTGAATTGACTTGCTCTGAATAACTTGGCAATATAGCAGAATTAAATAAGCAATATTGTAAATGACAATGACTCTGAAGGCTTCAGCTGCGTCGCCTCCATTTAGTGCAAAATGTCCGCCTAGTGGGAGACAAGATGGCATGGAATAGGGTTAGACAGGAGGACATTTCAAGGCCATAGGGGGTCAATGCTTCGAACTTCATTCAGTGACCGGGACACAATGGGCCACCTGCAGAGTGAGTGGAAGCCTTAGAATAACACTAGACCAGAAAAGAGCTGTGGAACTAGGGGAGAGGGGGATTGCCTCTTTGACCCAAAATGGCTGACTGCAGAGAGGCTAAGGCATGTAATGACATTTGTCAGAGACACACTGGCTGGCTGGCTGTGTAGGGGGTCAAACTGTGAAACTCCTAAAGTGGATAGATTACACTGAAAAAATAATCTAGCTTCACCACAGACAAGTTTGACATGTTTCAGGACTATGTCAAGTAACATGACATTGCAATGCTTCACATGGTATGGTAATAACCATCAGAACATCTTCACAGTTCAAAGCAAAGACTTGAGACGTTTTCATCTTCAGACTGTTTCATTCAGCTGCCACCAGTGACACCAGTGATTTGGACAGCCTCTAATCTCTTAGAACTCACTGAACACATTAATTCATGTTTCATAGCAAACAAGGAATTGTAGTGTCAGATAAACATATTAAAACATTGCTAAATCTAGATGTATCTGTCCTTTACTAAATGGATTGGGAAAGTATTTAGAAAGTCATATAAATCTGATGGAATACCACATTTTGCCTATTTTCATAGAATATCATTATTTTTTGTCCATACATTATTTTGTCATAACACTTCCAAAAAAACTGTGAACTATGTGGACTCACTTTACAAGAAAGTTAGTTAAATATCAGTGTTTTCTATAGGACTGTTCAAGTCAAAATTGTCACAAAATGTCTCAATAAGATAAGAGAGGACAGTGATATGGAGCAACACCACACACACAGACTGAGTGTGGAGGATCACACAATACCATAACTTGCTCATCATAAACGGCTTGCTATCGGAGCAGCACCTACCTCTCTGTCCGTACATGAACTGGCTGCCCCAGGGACGACACTCTGCCATGGAACAGAACCAGACAGAGAGACAGTGCTCGTCCATGGGGGGTCCAGCAGAGCTGGGTTTCCCTGTGGAGTCCGTGCGCTGCCTACTGAGTTTCCCATGACCGTTCATTTTGTAAGGGCTTGGAAACATGATGGCTCATGAAGGCGGAGGCACAATACAAGTTACAAAGCAGACGGAGAGAAGACAGTACATTAAAGCAATGCTTTCAGCCTACCTTGCCTTACTCTTCACGTCATCAGCTTTGTTACACCCCTCGTCCTTTCAAAACCGGTGGATGGAAAGCTTTTGGTCTTATCCTTCTCCACTCCTCAGTTCCCACAGAAATTATTTTTCTCAGCAGTTTTACTGGAGGGAGAGGTGAAGGCCTGTATTATTTAGACCAATCCGGTTAGGTTTTTGCATCCGGGGAATGTGATTTACTGATTGAAAAGGAACAGAGCAAATTTGACATTTTTAATATGCTTTGGCTTTTTCTTGGCTTTTAATAAACACAAATTATTGCCCGTTGTATTCCTCTTATTGTTTTAGGGGTCATGATTTACCAAATCCTGTTGTTTTCTGATCCTTCAACTCAAATTTGTTGTCTTCTCTTTATCTTTCTCTATCCTCTAGATGTAGGTGTTTGCGAAGAGTATTCCTTTTCAACATAAGACAACGATGCTCAGACAAAGACACGCTGCCTGACTTCTTAAGGACATAACTTACCGGTAAGATTTACATTTTTGTTGAGCTTTAAGTCTAGTTTTTACCCATAGGAATATTTTAGAACCAGACTAGGATAGACTTGTTCGGTCTTCTGTTAATTGCATTAGGAGTCGAACTGAAATGAAAACACACAGTGGAGCGCTGACTCTAGTGTCAAAGGTACAACCACACGGTGATTTTATTAGTTAATGTATTGATTATGCAGATAATAACAATAAACTCCTACACAGCTTTAATAAGAAATAAAATGGACAGTGCCTCATCTGACCACATGACACACACACACACACACACACACACACACACACACACACACACACACACACACACACACACACACACACACACACACACACACACACACAGAGAGAAACACCACAAGACACAGATTGATTCACACCACTTTACTTTGAAGGCATTACTGTCATTTTGCTTGATTTTCTTGAAACATTTGTCTTTGTATAATGACGTGTTAAAACATCAGTTACACTACAGTACGGATATCGCTGTGAATCACTGCATCTACTGCTGCAAAATTGGTGCTATGCAAGACGTCACGATTTGATTGGGTGCTCCGATGGCCATGCCTAATTTGAGCCCTTTGCTTTAAACGGGAAGTGATGTCATTACACTTATGCATGTTCATTGGCTGTCAAATGTTGCCATGGGAAAGCCTTCATGCTTGGGATGAAAACATTTCGACATAGGTTTGCCTAGTAGGAGTTCATACAACAACATGGCTTCCTTGGAAACCACACTAGGTGAGGAACCAATTGAAATGCTGCTTGCAGAGGCAGGTCAGCCAATCAGCTCCGTGGCTTGGATAGCTAACCCAATCACAAAGCTGAGTTTTCTGCAGCCACATGTGCTACGTTAAGTCCATGAACTGATTATGGTTCACTTGATTTGGTTTCAGCTGACTGGACTGGCATTTCTGTTAAACAGGCAGGAGCATACTGGTTAACATGGCAGAGCAGGGAGCCGGGGAAAGGCCTTGCACTCCTCTGACACGACGCTCACAGACTTACAGACTCACAGACTCACAGACTCACAGACTCATTCTACGGTGAGAGACTAGCGGTCCGACCCCCTGCTGAAGATTAAATAAGGGGCCAATGGTTGAAGAAGGCCTGCTTAACAATACTGCGTAGTAGTCTTGTTAGAAGGTTCAACTTTTTAAGTTAATTTATTTCAAGTGGCTGAGATGTTTATATATCAGTAATTAAGATCCTATCAAATTCCTTTTTTCAGAAATTGACAATATTTCAATAAAAAATATATTATTTCAAGATTAAAAACAAATTGAGATCAAACTGAATTGTTTGTTTGAAGTAAAAATACAAACTATGTTTGTATTTTAAATAAAATTATTTCTAATTTGAATATAAGATCATCAGTGTACTCTTTATATTTGTGGAACAATAATATTACAAATTTACCATGTTAAACATATTGTTAACATTTGTATAATTGGCACATTTTTGTGACCCACTGACTGACCAGTGCGCTAAACATTTGATAATGGATCTAGGACTAGATGTTAATATTTAGTCATTTAGTTGACATTTATTATTGTTATAGGCCAACAAACTATAAGAAAAACCTTTACAATTAATTTACAATTTTTGGCGCACTACACCAGAAACACTGACACGAAAAGCTGGATAATGAAATAAACAGCAGGACATGCATGCCCCACATACCTAACTGACTGCCTTTGAGCATGCAGAATTTACACAAAACCTTTTCAAGTTCAATGTCATATGCAAATAGTGAGTCGTGTAGAAATCCTACACTAATGCTCACATGGCACTCACTACATATGCCTTCACGGCATGAAAGGTAGTGTGCACAAATACACTTGCATGACAGGCATTCACATAAAAGTATTCAGATACTGATAAATACATTCTCCAAAATTAAAGACACATAATAATGAAATCCACAGTAATCACACATATAAGTCATCTATTTAGGGTTCACATAAAAGTTCTCCTTGACTTAGAAAATCCTGTGCAAGCAATCACAAATAGCTACATTTAACGTATGTGTTAATATTGTACGTGTTCTTGTCTACCTTAAAATATACTGACATATACTATCTGTACTGACAACTTACACTACAACCTTTATTTTCTAGTAGTTGCACTGAAAATGAATGGTCATTTCTTTCAAAGTTCTATCACTTAGCAGTACTAAAATAATATATATATATATATATATATATATATATACTGTACACATATGCATTCTGAAGCATCAACTTGAGTTCTTCATGTTGAAAGCACATGTTCTAAAAGATGTGTGGAATCTAGATAGAAGAAAAAGAAGTGAGAGAAGGAGAGATACAGAAAGTAAGAGAGAGAATAGAACTTTTTGACAGTTATCCCCACCAACAACCAAGGGTGGTATGTATCCACGCTGTCCTATTTTTCACTCCTCACTCCGGGTACGGCATCACACTGTGCATACTCTGTGTGTGTGTTTGTGTACATGCTTGCACATATTCCCATGTTTGACTTGGAATTACATCTCCTTGTGTAGCTGGAAAAGCTTGTGTGAACACAGGTCTATCGTAGGTGTGTATAGCATTTGTGTTGGGGGGGATGCATATATATGTGTGTGTGTGTGTGTGTGTGTGTGTGTGTGTGTGTGTGTGTGTGTGTGCGTGCGTGTGTCAGAACCCCCTCCGGTGCTTATTTGCCATCGCTATGACAGAGCATACAGCTGCATCTCAATACAAAGTAGGCCAACAGCAGCTCTGTGGAGATGGAGCTGCTGACATTTGGCACCTGTTATCCAAACCTCTGAAGACTTTGTTATATCAGAGACTCTCAGGTGCGAAGAACTCTCTGTGTTCCTTCTTTCCTGACCTGGGTTTCTTTTTTCTCTACTGATTTCTTCTCTCTCTTGTCCAAAAAGTACCAATTGTGGGCCATGTAAGAGCTTCTATTTGTTCAGATGAGTGTTAGGCGATGAGAGCCAACTGGGTCTGAATGTACAGTGCTGTGAAAAAGTATTTGCTTCCTGGTTTCTTATTTTTTTGCATATTTGTCACACTTAAATGTTTCAGATCATCAAACAAATTTTAATATTAGACAAAGATAACCTGAGTAAATACAAAATGCAGTTTTTAAATGATAATTTCATTTATTAAGGGAAAAAACCTACCTGGCCCTAAGTGAAAAAGTAATTGCCCCCCTTTAATAAATTATGAATGAACTGGGATTAACCAAATTTTTTGGAAAGCTGAGTTCAATTTCACGAGCCACAAACAGGCCTGAATACTGTTGAATCAAGAAATCACTTAAATAGAACCTGTCTGACAAAGTGAAGTAGGCTAAAATATCAGAAAAAAGCAACACATCATGCCACCATCTAAGGAAATTCAAGAACAGAGGAGAAACAAAGTAATTGACATTTATCAGTCTGGAAAGGGTTACAAAGCCATTTCTAAGGCGTTGGGACTCCAGCGAACCACGGTAAGAGCCCTTATCCACAAACGGAGAAGATTTGGAACTGTGGTGAACCTTCCCAGGAGGGACGGCCTTCCAAAATTACTCCAAGAGCATCGACGACTCATCCAGGAGGTCATAAAAGACCAAGAACAACATCTAAAGAACTGCAGGCCTCACTTGTCTCAATGAAGTGTCAGTGTTCATGACTCAGCAATAAGAAAGAGACCGGGCAAAAATGGCATCCATGGGAGAGTTCCAAGGTGAAAGCCACTGCTGACCAAAAAGAACACAAAGGCTCGTCTCACATTTGCCAAAAAACATCTTGATGATCCCCAAAACTTTTGGGCAAATATTCTGTGGACTGACGAGACAGAAGTTGAACTTTTTGGAAGCCATGCGCCGTTACATCTGGTGTAAAACTAACACAGCATTTCATAAAAACAACATCATACCAACAGTCAAACATGGTGGTGGTAGTGTGATGGTCTGGGGCTGTTGATGGTCTGGGGCTGCTTTGCAGCTTCAGGACCTGGACCACTTGCCATAATTGATGGAACCATGAATTCTGCTCTCTACCAGAAAATCCTGAAGGAGAATGGCGGCCATCAGTTTGTGACCTCAAGCTCAAGCGCACTTGGGTTCTGCAGCAGGACGATGATCCGAAACACACCAGCAAGTCCAACTCTGAACGGCTCAAAGAAAGCAAAATGAAGGTTTTGGAGTGGCCCAGTAAAAGTCCAGACTTAAATCTGATTGCGATGCAGTGTGGCATCACCTTAAACAAGCCGTTCATGCTCGAAAACCATCCAATGTGGCTGAATTAAAACAATTCTGCAAAGAAGAGTGGGCCAAAATTCCTCCACAGCGATGTGGAAGACTCATTGTCAGTTATCGCAAACACTTGATTGCAGTTGTTGCCGTCAAGGGTGGCACAACCAGTTATTAGGGTTAGCGGACAATTACTTTTTCACATAGGGCCAGGTAGGTTTGGATAGCTTTTTTCCCTTAATAAATGAAATCATCATTTAAAAACTGCATTTTGTATTTACTCGGGTTATCTTTGTCTAATATTAAAATTTGTAAGATGATCTGAATTATTTAAGTGTGACAAATATGCAAATAAATAAAAAATCAGGAAGGGGGCAAATACTTTTTCACAGCACTGTATAAGCCAATGTCAAAGTTTACCAATACTGGGAATGCTAACTCCGATACTGACTTGTGTTTTGTACTGTGGCAGGAATCCTTGCTCCAGTCGTAGAATGTACAAAAGAAGACCCTATTACCCATCTAAGAAACTGATCGACAGATCCATTTTATGCTATTCAAACTGCTGAAGTTAATGAACCAAGCAGCTCCTTAGCCAACCTAATGTCAAGGAGTACACATTCCCTCTGTGAAGGTGCTTTGTTAGGTCATAGGTCATACTTAACATGTGTGGCTAACTAGGGCAACACACAATGGCAACATACAGCAGTGTCAAAACACCTGTACTGATTGTTTTATATGTAAGCACACACACTGGCCTTTTGATGCAGCTTATTGCAGGTTATTGCACTGTCCTATTCAGCATGGTCGAAGGGCGTCAACGTTCCAGAAGAGCAGTGATGTCATCACATTCACTCTCCGGTTTGGCACCTTCAGGCCTTGACTACTTCTATCTCTGAGATGTCTCCTATGTGCACAGAGATTCAATTGACACATTGCTCTGCGACATGGCCAGTGTGGGTACCAGTTAACATTTGCTGTAGTACATTGTACGCAGCGGCGCCAGAAGGAAGGGGGGCGTTCAGCTTTGGATGACAAAATAGCGAGAGAGCTCCCTTTCAATCTCAGCCGAGCCTGCTGTTTTTGTATAACTAAAGAACATAGCATTCTCTTTTCTCATCTGGGTACTTAAAGATCAAAACGGTGGAAGCTTTTTTTATTCTCTTTTCTACATCACTTTGATTTTGTTTGACTGTCAAAAGTCCAATATGTTAGACACCATAGGCCTGGACATTATATCCAGCATTACCATTTTATTGCCATATCACCTGAAAGTAGGGGGACAAAAAGTCTCGTTGTAAGACCCTGTTCTGGTGCCAAATTTAAATGTGTTGCCCAAGAACCAAGAGAACCAATAAGATCTGATGCTGTTGAGTACAACAGTGTTTGGATGGAGCACACACTCGCTGATGTTTTGGAAGTTTTGACTGCTTTTAATTAAAGTTACCAAACTGGCCACCAGTATCCATATCAACACTCGAGTTTGAGGAAACAGAATTGATCTGTGGCATCTCAATTAATCGGGATGGGCTTCTCTTTAGTGTTGCAGCCCCACTTTGTAGTTCAGTCTCAAAAGAATGTTTTTTTTTCACGTAAAAATGAGCCTGATGCAGCTTTTAAGTGCTGCATTTTGCATCTCAAACAAAACTAGGACAAACCAAAGCTTTGGAGATGCAGAGGTGACATTTGGCATTCACAGCAAATCTCCACAGAGTTCCTCTCAGAATTCTATTCTTATCTTTGTTTCCTTAGGTATGTTTGTTTCCTCCCGGTTTCTTTCTGTCTGACTTGCTTACTTTTTTCTTACCGGCAATCCTCTGAAGAATTGAACTTGTGAATAATTCTGTGTCCATTCCCCCTTTCTTTGTCTGTATATTTTATCTTTGATTTTTTTCCATTCTCATGTAGCGACATGGACTAAGAACTGCAATGTTGGTCAGTTTAATAGTCCAATGTAGACTGTGGTATAAGTTTGCCACTGGCCACCAATTTCAGCCAGCATTCTCCTCCTCTTCAGCTAACTGCACTGTCTATTTTGCGAAGGCACCGCTTGGTATCCTGTGATTGTCATTGGTTTAAAGAAATACAAACAACACACTTTATATTCTAAGCTCAACTCCTAGTTATGTGTTACTAATAGCAAGATACTGAGTGTAAATAATTTCCTAGAGACACAAGAGGCTGGACAAAAAGCAGGTTAGAACTTGGACAGTCATTCACAGGGCTAACACAAACGGACAGGAAACCACAATTACACCTACAGCTAATTCACCCAACAGTGGGAGGAAACACCATGCGTCCATGAGTTGTGTTCAGATTGTATTTGATTCATTGTGTATCTTCTCACAAAAATGCTCTCCCTCACTTTCTTTCTCTCCCTTTTTGTATCTCTGTGTGTGTGTGTGTGTGTGTGTGTGTGTGTGTGTGTGTGTGTGTGTGTGTGTGTGTGTGTGTGTGTGTGTGTGTGAAAAGCAGAGAGTATTCATAGGCTCTCATTTCCTATTAGTTTCCGTGAAAGGAATGGTGTTTGTAGCGGCTCTGCCTTATTATGCTGTAAGCAGGCGTGTCCGTCTGCAGAACCTCTGTACAGAAAGAGCAGAGCAAGAAATAATGGGTGAGGTTTTAGAAAATACACACCACACACAAACGTACACACAGGGGTAGTGCAAGGGTAGTGTGCGTAGTGTGATAACTTCATCTCAGCGTGGGGGCGAGTTGCGGGAGAGTGAAGCGCCTGGGGAGAAAAGGATTATGGGTAGGGAGTGGGGCGCGGCATCAAGACCGCACGCTGAAAGATACAACGCTTGACCCAGACGGAGAGAGAGATCCTCACACAGTCGCACACACACACACACACACACACACACACAAAGATGCATAGCTTTACTTGTTGTGGCACACACACCTAGACTTCACTCTCTGAAACACACTCAAATAAGTATACACACTCCTTCCCGCAGATCTGTTTTTTTCTCTCTCTCTTCCACTTCCACAATGATCTATCAAGAAGGAGAGAGCAGAGAAAAGGGTACTCACTTGACCCTTATGAGGCGACAGGTTTATCAGCTGTCCTGGTCTTACCTTTTCTTCAGTCCTCTCCATTTCCCTTCATCTTTTCTTTGCTCTCTTGTTCTGGCCTATGTCTGACTGCATGCCATTCCATTTGACTGCCAGTTACCATGGCAAATGACACACACAGAGAGCATGAGCTGCACGATTATAGATCTGTCTATCTCACACACACGCACGCAGCGGCAGCATCACACTTGGTGCACTCTGACCTTTTGTCACAGAGAGATTTAACAAAGTGTGAAAGAAGAAGAAAACGGCCGAAGTTGAAAAAGGAGGGAAAGAACAGCAATTAAAAGATAATTATCAGCTGGAAAAGAGCCACAACTTTCATAATGTCTTTATTGCTAAAAGAAGGATGGAGGGGGAGAATGAGTGGATTCCCTGCAGTGTAAATGTCAAACCCTTGCTTCGACCTTCTGCTACTTTCTTGTGGTTCTGCTCATATAGATTCAAATTCAGATTGAATGCTTACAGTGGAACTAAAAATTGGAAAAAGAAATGTGTCCATAATTTGTAAAAGCTTGCCCAATCCTTGAAATATTTCCATAAATAACTGTCAAATTCATACAGTCAAATCCCAAAGTTGCCTTTTTCATACAAACTATCCAAAACCTGTATCAGATGAAACCAGACCGTCGGGAACCAACTTCCCACATTTACTAAAAGCGTTCTATAGTACTTACATCCAGCCAGTGAATCAACCCCAACAATCTCCACCAATTCAGAATCTCAGCAAGCCATTTCTTCCCTTCAGCCTGGACAGAACCAGCTCTAACCTCTGAGGCCTCAAATCAACAAATGTATTTGTGAAGCTTACAGGTCCACTGCAGATCCTGAAAAGCTTCTCTGAATTCAGCTTGGGCCACAAAAATGCTATGAAAAAAAAAAAAAAAAAAAAAAATATATATATATATATATATATATAAAAGCACAATTCTACAAACAGTAAGCGGCAACAGTCTGGTGTTCATTCTACAAACAAGGCTGACATCAGATAGAGTCTCTCTCTCTCTCTCTCTCTCTCTCTCTCTCTCTCGCTCTCTCTCTCTCTTTCTCTCTCCGTCTGATGATGATATTTGTTTTTTTTCATTACACTTACTAACAAGTATCATGTGATTATCCACAGCCAGATATATCGTCTTCCTCTGTGCCATAGAGTTATATTGTTGACCAAAAACTAAAGGCACATCAGAGAGACACACTGTTGCACTGGGTGAAATGTCTGTTTATTTTCATGCTGCCAGAAATACTAGAGCACCACATCTGTGGATGAAAATAACACCCAACAAATGCTCTTTTTTTCTATTATTTGAGTTACGTTTAGTTAAAAACTGCAACGACCAGCTATTTGAGGAAATTACTGAGGCTTTTTTGTGACCCATTTTTTAAGATTTACTTTGCTTGGAGCTGCGTGCGACAGACAGGGTTGGCAAGTATTGAGAGATGGAATGAATTAGTCTGTTGGTTTGTTTTGGTCTTTTTATGAAATGTGTTGAAAATAATGAAAATATAGAATATTGCCAGCCTTATCCTTTAAATGACGTTTACACAGAGGTGTCATTGAATTACTTTGCCATCCTCAATAGAAACACCTGTTCATCAATGCCTGGCAGCATCTGTTCCACATTTAACCCTGGTTTGGAAAAGGGTGGTGGAGTAGATGTGACCCACATCCCTGTGTCAGTGTGAATAGGGTATAAATTCAATCCTTTTTGCTTTCTCCTTTTCTTCTGGTTTGGGGTTGGGCTGATTTGTTATGGTCCTCTTAGCCAGGTCAAATCAAAGACACATCTTTTTCTTTTTTTGTAAAGAAAGACATCTGATTCCAGGTCTCAAAATGTTGGTCAAATAATATGTATTATTTTGTATTATCTATTATCTATAACCACAACAATAATAGATTGATTGCCTGGTATAATGTTACAACTTTTGTATTTGTTTACTAAATAATTTCATGAATTATTTGATTATTTGAAGTGCAAAGAACCATTTAAGTGACTTTCAGGGTCCCTGTTATTGTGCATCCTGGCCCCCTGTCTCACTGCCATGGCTTACTGGGACACTTGATAATACAGAGCTATTGTTGATGTTGTATGTGCTTTCCTCCTATGACTACTATACACATAGCTATAAGTGACTACTAATGTCAGGAAACCTCAACATGTTATTTTCTTTGGTGACTTTTGTATGATAATTCATCAGTTTGTTCAGCTGAATATTTTGTTGTGTGTGCATTACTTTGTGCCTTGACTCTGTTTGTGTGTGTGTGTAAATGTTAAATGGACTTCTGCTTGTATAGCGACCCGCTCTACTACTGAGCCACAGTCGCCTGGGGAAGTTTTGTAACAGCATCTATGAAACTGATGGCACTACGGAAGTTTTGTAAAATGAGTTTGATCCATACTGAATTGCAACAATCGTTCATATGTTATATTCTATTCAATATTTGCTCTTTTTTTATTTAATTCAGTTAATTTAGTTATTGCTGTTTTCAACAGTTAAGCCTACATGCAGATTTTTGGTTTCAGTGAAGGGTCACAAAAGATAAATAAATACATGCATGTATATTGAGTTTAAAATTCAGTGTAGACACACTATGAAACACAGTGGCAGGAATGCAAAAAAAACTAAACTTTATGACACAGAAGCCAAAAGTGAGAGGGAAGTGTTATGGTGAATTGCTTGTTGACGAGTACTTTCACTATAATGTGTATTGCAGGGAAATTGGAATGATCTGTGTGTGGAAATTGCTGTTCCTGTCATTTGTCTGAGAGCTTGAGAGCACTTTTGTAAAGTGAAAGTGTGGGGATTGGTTCCAATTGCAAGTCCTCACAATATACTGTAGCTGCATAGATCTTTTCCCTTCGAAAAAAAAGAAGGCAACAGGGTTTTATTATAAGAGCAGCGGTAAGACAAGTTAAATATAAAAATGAATTGAATAACATTTCTTTAATTTATTAATTTAATTGCCAAATATTTTGAATTCATCATGATTTATTTGCATCATAAATTTATGCTATTTGATTGAATATTGTAAGAGCTCACGATGACTCATGAAACACCAGACTATGACTATTAAGTATGTGTCTTTGTTTGTTTGAAGACTGGACTCTTTTAGTTTAAGAGTAAAGCATTCATGAGATAAATCAGGGTCACATTAATGTCAATGGAGCTGTAGACAGTAGTTGCCTCCACCCACAAAGGCAAGATACCCTTTTTTCTTCATGGTTCCGAAAGGTTATTCAAGCAACAATCAGACCTTCTGATGCAAACACTTGATCGATCCTAAACACTGAAAGAAACCCAATGAAGCAGACGTACACAGTGTGGCACCAAGACTCTAATAACAACTCACTGTGGCGCTGCTCACTCGAATCAGACACATAGAGCAGCAGGGTACACCACAAAAACTCACTTCTTTTTTTTTTGGGGGGGGGGTATAAATATATGTGTCCCAAACTGAGCTGACCATCACTTTTGATAGTTCAAATGTCAAACTGTGGCGGTGGCAGATTCTATCAGTTGCACTAATTAACATTAATTAATTAGTGCAAATTGACCTGTTAATTTGTGTCAATGTGTCAGACATACTTTTATAACTTATGCTGTGGAAATCAGTAAGTTGTATCAACAGGTTATGAACTTTTCATGCATGTGTGAGCTCTAGGCAACAGGGAAGTACCCAATACCGATTTGGATATAAGTTGCAGGGTTCAGGTAAAGATTACAGGTTACTGATTGTAGAATATAGAGACAGGAATGCAAAGGCTTAAAGCACAAATAAACATGAACAATATTGCCAGGAGAGAGTGGATAAGGGCTGGTTATATACATAGACTGTATATAAGAAGTGAACATAGTCACGGTGACATCACACATTGGTTTGTGGACTGCTGTGTTGAAGCCTTGAGTTCAGCATTTTGGAACCAGTGACCATATTTGGAAGAGAGAGTAGCGCTGGTGAGAAGCGTTGCCCAGCAGACCCAGGTACTGTTAGCAGTTAACACTATATCGCTAGCCAGTTAGCTTTGTTAGCATCGTTCATCCATAATTCATGTTAACTGTGATAATATTCGGGATTCTAATTTTGGCTTCAGAAAAAAAGGCTTGTTTGTAATGTACTTACTGGAAAAAATTGACAGCACACTCTGAGTGTCTTTTAGTACAACCAAACGCCGTGGTTGTGACACTGTGGTAGTGATGTTCTGATAGCGACTTGTCAATCACAAGGTAGCCACACCCTAAAGCATGCCCTGCTTTATTGTCTATTTTACTCTGAATGGGACCATAATTTAATAAATGAACACTGCACTGTAAAATAATATTGTGTTTAAACTGATCGGAACCACCCAGGCAGATCCAAGCAGTCTAGCAATATTAACTTTCTCACTCAAGCTTTAAACATATATTTAGGTTTCTTTACATCTAGTCAGATCTTGAATGCTGTTATTATACGAGCCATCCAAGGCCAAATGTACTGTCTGGGATGCCTCATTTGTTTCGGTTTCGAAGACGCAACCTGCCATGAAGTTGAACTCAAGGTCTAAATGGATCTGTCACTGAGTAGAGTTGATGCAAATATATGTGGATGAGCATGATAATGGAGGTCTATTATCATGTGTATGGTTTGGAGTTCTCATAGAATCTTCCTTATAGAAGTTGGCATTGACTAGAAAAGGTCAGATCAGCTTCTTGTTTTCCCCAACATCTGTGTTCCTCTCTTGTGTTCTCAGTGCAACCACAAACAGAGAGGCCGTCTTCTTCCCTTTCTTACTGTCTCTTTGCTCTCTCTCAAAATGTTCTTTTAATCAAAGAATTGCTCCCAAAAGTGTCTCAAATATTATGACTGGTCCAATAGCTATGGAAATCACGCCAGCGTACTGGAGTCATGGCCTTTTCTGAAGGACCCCAAGGACCCAGCCATCACAATACAGTCTGGCCTGTCAATCTCAATGTTACCTTCCCTGTGTCATACGTCAGAATTCCTCCACCTCCTACCTGATCACAGAAGTGGTCTGCAAACACACACACACACACCTACACACGCACACACACACACAAACACAAACACACACACACACACACACACACACACTAATGCATTTGCTCACACATAAACTGGCACTCATGGATGCTCTTATACTTCTGTATAGTCAGTCAGAAGGAGACACTTGGATAATCATACAGGCAGTAGAGTGCACAGACATAGCCCATCATTTACAGACAGCACACCTGGACAGTATGTAAACTGTGTACATTGTGCAGTAGACACAGATTGTCTGCATTGGACTGTACATATTTATGCAGTATCTCTACCGTTCGTTTTTGCTAAATCAGACACAGTCAACTGCTAACTCCAAAACTACCCATTGAAATCCCAAGTGCCACCTATAAATCCCAAAGCAAATTTCTCTGTGATTTACAGAGTTCTGAGGCGCGAGGGACAAAGTGGAAAAGTTCATCTGGTTTAATCCAAATAAATGTCTTCCTACTGAATGCTGAGAGGAGTGTATAACACTTCAGGATTTAGCATTACAAATCAACGTTCCTTCATACTGTTAAAGATGTTTTGACAAAGATAGACCTCCATAAAAAATGGAATGACAATCAGCTTATTTAAAGAATCACCATCCAAAAAAGTATCCATGGGAAATGGTTGTTATGCTTAACATTGTTAACCTATTAAATAATAACTATATTTTGTAACTTTTTGCCATTACAAAAAAACGTTGTTGGGAACATACTTTGGTGAGCTCAGAGTTCAGACAGAGCCACATGTAACACGTACTAATAAAAACATTGTATAAATAGATGTATTCAATTCTACATAAAGGCATAAACTAGTGCAAATATATTAAAATATGAATTAAGTGCAGGAGTGCACAACACTTACCAACATCATTTTTCCAGTTATCAGCAGTGAGGCTGTGTATTTCAGAATGTGGAAAGTATGCTTTTAACACCTATTAATTATTATGTATTAGTTGCAATAATGTAACATTTACAGCTATACTTCTGAAAAATCTTTAAAGTAACGTATTCATGTTTGAAAAGGCTGATCAAGACGAAATTAGAACTACCAAATGCATACTTAAATGTCAAAGTAGACACTCTGCAATTGGACTTTTTGCCAAAGTGAAATATGTCTTCATATTATAAGTGGAGACCCCAAAAGTGGGTCATGGTCCCTGTTTTTGGTGGGTCCCACCATAACAAGAGAGAGTCCTAATGAGCTTGAGTCCGTGGGAGACGCAAAATTTATTCCATTTCTGTCCCAGGCTGAGAAAGTTTAAAGAGCCGCCACAGTAGGGGATTTTCAAGCGGCCCCCTCCTGTGATTCTTCAAATACTGCAACCGTCAAATGGCTTGGCTTGGGATTCAATATATCACACAGAGGATAGCCCTCTATTCCACTTAAATATTCAAGGAAATGCTATCCTGTTCTCACTGTCCTCATTGCTGCAGGCCTTTAATGATGGGTCAGGATCAAGAAATGGGTCATAGGCTTTTTCGTAGTGACTCCCAGCACAACTGGTATGTTTTCCAGTTTTCCTGTCCCTAGCTCCTAGGGTGACAATCTACATAGTTTTGGTTCCAACATGACCAGAGTACTGTGCTAACATGTTTTTAAAGGCCAACTGACACTACATTGGCATTGAGTGGGGACCACATACAGAGAACCTAATACATTATATTCCAACATCAGTGTTTATTGAAGTATGTTCACAAAGGGAATAACTTTTCCTGAAGATGTGATACATCCATGATTGTCACTTACTGATGAGTAAAACAGAACCTTAAGTTTGTGCTGAAAATTATTTTTCTTTATTCTATCTCACTTCGGAGAGAAACCAAAAAGGGTTAATGAATTACTGTAGCTGCAGTACAGCTCAGTGTACCTAAAAATGTGTGTGTGTGTGTGTGTGTGTGTGTGTGTGTGTGTGTGTGTGTGTGTGTGTGTGTGTGTGTGTGTGTGTGTGTGTGTGTGTGTGTGTGTGTGTGTGTGTCATGTCTTTTACTGTGATCTTGGATGTTGGAGAAAGAATGTGACTTGCTCGGACAAAGCATGTGACTTGTTTTTCTTTTATCCAAGCCCACTATCTTTTCCCCAAACTTCACCAAGTAGTAGTAGTATTTGTACCTAAAATAAAACCTATAACCATACAGGTGGCAGACAAGACAGTCATATGAATAATTTTTTGTAATGGTTTTATCTAATTTAGAGGGCACTGAAAACCAGTGTTGTCCTACAGATAGCTTTAACCATGACCTTTTCCTATTAACCAAATTTTGTTGCTTCCCCTTGCCATACTTAAACCATTGATTTTCCATAACCCTGATACCGTTTGGCAGAATTTTACAATATCAATGTTCTTTGTTCCAATAGGATAATACTAGTACTTTCATGGGCGGTCCAACTTCAAAGTACATTAGGTTCACTTTTAAAAAGGTTCTATTTGTATCCAGGTAAGAATAGTCTCACGGCAGCTATTTGGCTTACACCAGACAAAGTAAATTATGTTACTTAATTATGCCAGAAAGCCCTTTTTGGTAGAAATATTTAGCATTAGAAGTGATAAGTGATAGTAGTATAAAGAGTGACCAAGTATGTGTATGGAGTAGGTGCAGTGGATGAATAGGTTAAACTCAGGACTTTCCCCAAGGAGTCTGTCTGTACAGTGAAAAAACAAACACCTTTCTCCTAAAAAATGCATTTCTATATAATACAAGTGAATTATGTTAAGAGGGAAACTTTTTGTTGTGGACCACATTTGCTTTTGTCATATCACAAATAAGTTAAAAATGAGTCTGCCAAAGTCTGCAGAGGAAGGAGGTTAGGGTGGTGGACGGGTCAGAAATCATATGGCTTTTTCCTGCCTATACATAATGACCAAGTAATTTTGTTACCTAGACATAACCGAATGTGGTTAGGGGGAAAATTAGAGGGAACCAACGACACCACCTGGAGAATTACGCCGCAGGAAATATTGGTTGGGGGAGGAGCCAGCCTGAGGGCTGCACTCACAACACTACACCCTATGCTTCATTCTCTGGGGAGCGTTCCCCACCACACAAGTCATTTTCTTTCTTAAACCAAGTACTTTTGTTTCTGAAACATAACCAAGTACTTTTGTTTCTGAAACATAACCAAGTACTTTTGTTTTTTAAACTTAGCCGAGTAATTTTGTTCTCTAAACATAACCAAGTACTTTTGTTTTTTAAACTTAGCCGAGTAATTTTGTTCTCTAAACATAACCAAGTTGTTCTGTTCTCTAAACATAACCAAGTTGTTCTGTTCTCTCAACATAACCAAGTTGTTCTGTTCTCTCAACATAACCAAGCTGTTCTGTTCTCTCAACATAACCAAGTTGTTCTGTTCTCTCAACATAACCAAGTTGTTCTGTTCTCTAAACATAACCAAGTTGTTCTGTTCTCTCAACATAACCAAGTTGTTCTGTTCTCTCAACATAACCAAGTTGTTCTGTTCTCTAAACATAACCAAGTTGTTCTGTTCTCTAAACATAACCAAGTTGTTCTGTTCTCTCAACATAACCAAGTTGTTCTGTTCTCTAAACATAATTAGAAGTAAGTCTGTTTAGACAGAACTGGTGACAGAAAGGGGATTCAAAAACATAACAATCAAAAGCAAAAGGACAAAAAGAGTTATTTAGATATACTGACTTGTTCTTGATATAAAATACCACAATACAGCTGTCAGATCTAAAAAATGTGTGAGCTGAAGAACGTGAGGAGCAAATGGTTAATGCACAACCCTGCAAATAGAGGACGTGCCAAAGAGCAACACATGTTGACACATTTCGACATGTTGTTGAGTGTAATTGCAGTTCGCAAAAGAGAAGCTGGGGATTTTTGGAAAGCTGTGTTCATAACTCAGCAACTTTTATTCGGAGTAATCGCCTTAATGCCGCAGCTTTCTCCGTGCTGTGTCAGTGTTGCTAGGAGGCATGTTAGCACCTTTAGAAAAGGCTTTGTGGTGTGGTGATCCTCGTGTTTTTCTTGTTTGAGCTATGACTGACAGCTAAGACAGAAATCACCTTCTAAATGTAGTGATAATGATGGTGCATCTGAACATCATTTTGCTTTCTAAATTCATTTTTAATTATACAATATTATAATGGGAGAACATTGCATATGCTGTCCTAAAGTTCTGTCACTGGACCTGGACCCTATGCTAGCAGGAAGACCATAATTTTGAAAATATACTCTGCAGGATTTCTTAAAAAACTATGTAAAGACTTAATAACATGTGGCACTTAAATGTTGTAGTTGGTCAAGGTGGAGCTAATTCCAACATGTTAATATACTGTTGCAATGCATCAAATTGCATGAACTGTTTTGTATTTACATTTTTACTGTGCAATCCAACACATAACTATAGTTGCAACATAGATTTAGCGGATTAAATGTAGTAGGAGAACATATGCAACACTTAATACTTACACGTATGAAATTAATTTGCTGGCTACTCAAATTGTTTGTTGATCAGTTTGTTATAGTGGAACATTTTTTATTTGGGAATGGCTGGAAGTCTGTTTTTTTTTGGAAAGTGTTAAATGTATATCTCATGTTATAACCTTGTCACCTAAAACTGACTTTCCCATACAACTAAACTACATTATCAATAAACATTTTAGGATTTTTTTCTCTCCAAGATTACAGTTGCAGTTTTAAACACATGATTAATGCTGTGAATGGAAACAAAACAAAAATGCAACTTTGTTAATAAATGCAAAATAAATTTCCTTTTCATGTAATCCTGAACTTATTGATATTATGCAAGGCTTTAGGTATCAGACAATAAACAGGCAAGAGTGTAATCTTAGAATTTTAAGTGTATGAATCCAAACATTGCTCAGCTTTGCAAATGGTTTCTCATTTGCCCATTTTTTTGGTTTGCATGCATAGTTTTGGATCATTGTACTGTTATACTATGTAGCAGGCCTTTCATTAACCCTGCTAAATGCTGAAATATAAACATTGAAATGCTATTGAAACAGTGGTTATATCTACTGTAGACATCTTACAGTAATACGGTCAGTGACAACCACATGGATCTTTGTTATATCCTAAATGCTAAAACATCCCTTCAAACGACTACACTTCTCTCTTTATTTCTAAACAAACCAGAGCATAAAATACATCCCTCATGTGCACTGAAGCTTCTTCAAAGGAAAAACTAACCACACACCACCATGGCCGAAAGGAAAAAACCTATATGAATCAGTAAGCCATCATTCTGAAGGACTTCTCTGAAGGTGAACCTGGACACAGAGGTCAAATAAAGGTGGATGTGACAAATAAAACCTTGTCACTTGTCACAGAATGTTTGTAAACTCAAAAAGAGCAGGATGAACTATTTACATAAACCACAACCAGTCTCACTTCTATTGATGCCATAATCTGAAGCTTCAATTACAGTCATTTTTGCAACTTTTCTTTTCTTTATTTCTTTATTTAACCATATAATAGACTCAGTGAGATTAAACATTTATTTTTCAAGTGAGATCTGTTCAAAAGGACAGCATTGCAACATTGTTACAATAAATTCAAACAAGATAAACAGACTACAAAAGTATACACAAATTCAAGGTAAGGTGCAATAAAAGAGTGCAGACAAATTCCAGATAAGAAGCATACACAGGTATTATTCCTCTCTCTCTTAGCTTTAGCTCTGTGATACATGAAAAAGAAAGTCTACTGACAGCTCCGAAGCTGTCTTATTTACATATTGTATCTTGTTAGTTTGTAAACTAAACATTCAAGACTATGTTGGGTTTTGTAAAATGATGACTGCCCCAAACCACAACCCCACTATGATGACAGGACTTTTCAGATTGTATGTGCAATTACTGACCACACATTAAAATGATCAAAATATTTGCAGAAAATAACTAAATTAATTTGATTATAAATCAACAAAAGTGACCTGACATCTACTGCAAATTGAAGTAATTCAATGTAAAGCATTCCCAATATACAACAATAACAGACCTTGGAAAGACTTCACATAGCAATCAAAAAGGAGTGCTCTAGTTGTAAATATCAAAGTTTTTAGTCAAATTGCATCTTAATTTCGGTAGCCCAGGTATAAATAAGGCCAAATGAATCGTCAGTTTGGAGACGACATTATAATACAACTATTTTTAAAGCTTTTTGCACGCTATTAGGGTTGGAAGAGTTTAACTTTCCAGAACTGAAATGATATAAAAGCAAAATGTGGAGCCCAGTACACATATTGTGATTATTGTATGCAATTGCAACTGTAGGCAATGATCTTTAAATGAACATTTTGTCTCCATGTAGATTTCCTCCTGAATAATGCAGTGCGTTTTTAAAAAGTGATTTTCTTGCTTCTGTTTGGGCAGAGTTGAAGATGCTTTTTCTGTAATAACACAGAATTTTATAGATATTGATGTAGCAGCGGCATGTGGAGAAACAGTATAACTTCCATAATGATGAAAGAAACCAGTGCACCTGACAACATAAAGCTGGTGATGGAGGAGATGAACTGCCTTGGAGAACAATAAGATGTGTGTGTACGTGGACATATGTGTGTGTACGTGGACATATGTGCATATACGTGTGTGTGTGTGTGTGTGTGTGTGTGTGTGTGTGTGTGTGTGTGTGTGTGTGTGTGTGTGTGTGTGTGTAAATGGCTCAATCTTACTCCCATCCCCTTTTATTTCCCATGTAAAAGTGCCCAGTCAGCAGGACTTAGTGTGGATCCCCAAGCTTGGATAGTTTTCTCCCCAGACACACACACACTCTGCCCTGAAAGGCAAAACCCGACTGCTGGATATTGGCCATATTTCATGTAAATGGTGTTTACCAACGATTCATTTTTTTTCCTCCACACTGTTTCATTCTCTTGCCCTTCCATCCTTTGTCCCAAAGCCACCGTCTAAATAGAAATAAGGCTCCTTTGCTGTGTTTGCTAGGCTGTTTCATAGACCTTATAATTTAACTGGCTGTGATTTCCTTCTTTTGTTGAATCTTAAATTCACAATTTTTTAGCCCTCATTGTCCATGCTCGAAGCAGGACCTCAGGGCACAGCAAGATGCAAGGGAGCATTTGATCAAGCAAATGTGCAAGCATAATCAAATTTAGTATGAATATTTCAGCTGAGGACTTTTGTTTAGTGCATCCTTGCGGCCAATTTTTTTAGAACTCAAATTTGCACATAATAAAATATCAAAATACAAAATCAGATTTCCATTCAATGTATTAATCACATTCATGTTCGCCAGATTATGAACCCCATTCATTTGGACATCCCTCTGGTTAAGTTGTGATCATCAAATAGCAGAGTTTGTATTGCATTTTCTGCGGATGTTCATAGTCTTCAGAGGATGAATCCTACTGATTGGAGTGATCCCTTGACATTCTGAACTGAGTTTTTTTTTACTTTTGAACATGGTAATAATAGCACTTATACTATGATCCTGAGGACATATTTTAGATTGTTTGCACCGTCACAGGAGGACTCGAAGAATAGCATATTGAGGGGCCTCAAGAGGCTGCTAGTTGTAGTATTAAATAGAGTATATTAGGGCCACTTCTGGGGGGGAAATGCAATGTAATGAGAATAAAATCATAATTTCTAGAGGAAATTTCTTTTTTTTTCAACTATAACTTATCTCAAGAATGACAATTTGACACTCCACTTTAAATAAGGGAAGCTGAAACAGTCAAGTTTCCTGTTAAACAAATGAGCTCAGCAAGAGGTGCAATTTAATATCCCAATTCCACCTATGTGAACCTTTTCTATAAAAATAGGACTTAGTACTTCTGCTACTAATCAATGACATTAATGAGACAGGCAAACACTGTTCACCCCTCTCCCACCATTTAAGACATTGAACTATTTAAAGTCATATTACAGTCACATATTACAGTCTAAAATATTAGTCCTGACATGAATTAAAAAGTTAAAAAGTTGAACAAAAAGTGACTGTAATTTTGTGACAAGAGTTAACACATAGAACATGTGAATGTTTTAGTGTTTTCATCTTCAGCTTTTAGAATCCATAAACCAATCGTATTTTTGTCCAAACTAGGTCTTATTATGAAGTATTTTAGTACAGATGTACAGATATAAACTTTGTAATTATAGGTACAAGTTGTGATCAAAAGATACAGAATAATATCCTCATCATTCTACGATATCATGCTTGGAATTCCGAGCTTTCTGATGCAACTGAACGCACCTTGCTTCAAAACACTCAGCAGTTGCTGTCTTGTCAAAGTATTTCACCAAGGAAAGTTTTATTTTTGCCAAAAAAATAGCAGATTTTGTTACTTACATGTCTGCAGCGATTGTAATCCACCAGAGAGCACAGATCAGCTGGGATAGGAGCAAGGGGCAATTTTACCTGAAACTATACATTTGCTTTTAGCCGACGCCTGGCTCTCAAAGGTTAGATACAGTCACCAGACAGCGACAGACATCAACAAACTATACATCATTGTCTCTGTCTCATCCATTCACATCTGTGGATACCATATAGAGCACTGTGGGCCTTTGCATTCTCTATTTATCTGCCTGTATACCATAGAGCTCACCAGTCATTTGAAGATTGATACATATTCATTGTGTTTATTACTATTACATGTTTCTGGGATATTTTTGTTCTTTGCAACATGATTATTATGATATAAATAGTGTTTTGAAGTAAAACTCCCAGTAATCAGTCAACATGTAAACAGTAAATGCGTCAAAACATATATCTATGTCTTTTCTTGAATTGTCTTTTCATCAAAGTTACATTTGAAGTCAAAAAGTAGGAGAAGACATTCAGTTTCATCGGGGTCTGGGATCGAGATTTTAACGGTGATATTGTCGGTGAGATTTTATACTAGATTGGGATACAAATCATAATTTTTTTCCCTTATTGCGTTTCCATTTTCTCTGGAATGGTAATTTAGTGTAGAGTACTTACAATGAATTAATATTCTTCAGCATCTTACCTTTCAAATGAGATGATATATGTGCATAGAATCCTTATGGTTGAGGAGCTATTTTCTAAGGGATAGGGTGAGGGCTTTGATGGTTAAGTAAATGATTCGTAAAACAACTCTAAACATTACATGGATCGATTGACCGGATATTTATTCACACTTTGTTCATGGTTAATTTGTTTGTAAATCTTCTAAAATCATCATCTGGATGGCTATTTTAAAGTAGTAATTGATGATAATAATACCTTATTAAATGGTAAACAAATACTTTGTAAAGCATGTATGAATAATAATGAATAATTTGGTGTCCATTTACTGTATTTCTGTAATGTTTATAGATGTTTTTCAAACAATTTCTTCAAAGTAATCATTACAAATAGTCAATATAGATTATAAAATATTATGTGTGTATGAGAATAAACTGTTGAGGAATAGTTTATTAATGTAATCAGAATGTAACGTACAAAATATTTATTTCATATTACACAAACTAAAATTACGATACAATAACGTAAATTATGGCATTATTAATAATAATAATAAAGTATGATGTCAACAGCAAATAAACTATTAACAACATTTGTATTAACTATTAATTTACACATGTTACTAAGATGAATAATTAAAGGTAATCTGCAATTTGCATAATCGTCTAATATCTACATTCTAGTCAGGTGACTACATTAGATGATTACATTTCACCATAAAAATGACATCACAACTTTAGTAAAGTAGTAGGTATCCAACTTCACAAGCGGGCACATTTCCCAGATTTTCCAGGGGTTATTTTTAGCTGTGTTATATCCCGTTTTTGGATAAAAGCTTACGTAGCAGTCACACATTATGTATTGCCAACCAAACCTTTCTATTGACACTTCCCAGTCAGGTATTCCCAGGACTCTCTGTCTCTCATGTGGGCAACTTCTTAATTTGATTAACTTTTAAAAGAGATTTTGTCTTTCTTTTCATTTTGCTAATGTGACAGTAAATATGCATCTTTGGTATTTGTTGGTATTAATTACCTCTAAAATACATTGCACCAGCATTAACCACAGCAAACAGATACTTTTCATATCCACCAATACCTGATACATACACCTGAGCTGAAATCAATGGTGAGTGTCCAATATAAATAGCTGTATGTGTGGCATGCCTCACAGTACCTTACACATAATCAATATTGCCAAGTAAATTTTCAAAACTGTAAACATCAAAAGACAGTTCAGAATACAACTAGTTGACCAACAGGGTATTGGCCAAGTCTCTCTGCTCATTCAGCTTTTAGCAAATTAATGGACTGTTGCCCCCAATCTGTATATATAGAAAGTGTATCCCTATGTGCAGAAAATCCTACACGAAAAAACCCTCGCAAAATGCATCAGGATCAAAATGGACAGGATATGGAAGATTACACCCTTATGTGTGGTAAAAGACAAAAAGAAAGAAAACCTCTATGACCTCTGTGTCTGAAAAAGTGCAACACACACACACACGCTCAGCTAAGAAAACACATTTAAGCCCCCCTTAAGGCAAGTCCAGTCAAGTTCATCTGGCACTTAACGTGTAGCCATTAGTAAACTGATCTGTGAGTGGGAATTTGTGCATGATGTGTGTATATGTACATAGGTACATGGGAAACTGCCCTGACACAGGGACTTCCCCAAGTGGTTTCAAACATATTTTCATAGCTGTATGTAAGACCATTTCCCGTGTGGGGAACATTCCTTCAAGCCACCTAACCACTTGAACCCAACACTGTGTGTGTATATCGTCATCTTACAGACATGTAGAAGATCACACAATCAAGTTTCTCCCTAAAAGAGAAACAAAAAGAACAAAAGGGTCCATCTTTCTTTTTTGCTGTGTTTAGACGTGTGATGTAAACTGTTTCTTCCTTAAAAAGGGACCCTTCAGAACACAGATGTTGATGAACACACACATTGCATTGCAGTGAGCACTAGTGGGCTATGAGGTTCGACTGAGACACTTAGTGGTTAGGGAGAGTGAACCATATTTGACAAAAGATGTGTGAGGGCCGTCGGAGTTGATTTCCTGAGTTTAGCCTGTAAAGGAGATGCAAGCACACACAGACTTTTTCATCAACTTCCTTCTCCCCAGGGGCCTCATGCAAAAAGTCCATGGTAAAACATGATGGTATTACTTATATACTGTAGTTTTTTTTATTCGCTACTGATCTTTCATAAAGACATATTGCACAGTTATGTCACTAAAATTAAAACTATACACTGAAATGATGCCCCAAAAAATATTTATTAGTACAGCTACATTGTTTGATTTTCATCAGGGATTTTTGTGTATGAAACTATGAATAGCCAATAAAGATTCAATGTATGTCATATAAGGTAAAAGACGTAATGTCGAAACATCGTAGCAGATACAAAAACCAATTGAAGGTGGAATGTCGCAATGTCTTTGAAGATGCAAATACCCGACAATGACGTAATGGTGAAATGTAGCAAATGCAAATACCCAAAGGAGATCTAATGTTGAAATGTCGTGACATGAACAGATTCCTAATGAAGACTTAATGTCAAACAGTCATAGTATATACAAATACCCAATGAAGACCTAATGTCCGAATAATGTAGCAGATACAAATACTCTATTATGACGTAATGTAAAAATTTTGTATCAGATAGAAACACCAGATGTAAACATGATGACGAAAGGTCGTATCAGATACAAGTACTGGATGAAGGCTTCCTGTTTAAGTGTCGTAGCGGATACAAGTACTGGATGAAGGCTTCCTGTTTAAGTGTCGTAGCGGATACAAGTACTGGATGAAGGCTTCCTGTTTAAGTGTCGTAGCGGATACAAGTACTGGATGAAGGCTTCCTGTTTAAGTGTCGTAGCAGATACAAGTACTGGATGAAGGCTTCCTGTTTAAGTGTCGTAGCAGATACAAGTACTGGATGAAGGCTTCTTGTTAAGTGTCGTAGCAGATACAAGTATTGGATGAAGACTTCCTGTTTAAGTGTCGTAGCAGATACAAGTACTGGATGAAGACTTCCTGTTTAAGTGTTGTAACAGATACAAGTATTGGATGAAGACTTAAAGTTCAAGTGTCGTAGCAGATACAAATATCCAATGAGGACTTAATGTAGAAACCTCGTAGATACAATTAACATCAGATGGCAATGGAAAGACGACAGCAAAACACAAGTGTGCGACAAGTGTGTCGGAAAAAGAGGGTGTGTTTTCTATCACATTAGATAGGCCATAGATTACTGACACTATGACAAAGATTTGTGTGTGTTTGTGTTTGTGTGTGGGTGAGAGAGGGCGACTCATGTCCATTGTTGGGTGCACATTGGCAATGAATGTACATATGAGCATAACCCTTAGCCAAAGCTACACTCACGACATGCACACACACACACACATACACACACAAACAAACACGCTGACAGTGACACAGAGAGAGGTTTCGCTTGAATACACACCTGTCCTTTCGCTCTATGGTACACAGCACACAGCCTGACCACGGACAATGCTCTTGTGTGTGTGTGTGTGTGTGTGTGTGTGTGTGTGTGTGTGTGTGTGTGTGTGTGTGACTGTGTGTCAAAGGGCCTCCAGGGTATTCGTGTACACAGACAGCTCCTCACAGGCCAAAAGTCCTGTACAACAGCCTTACCCTCTTTCTGTCCCTCTGCTTTTTATTCCAAACTCTTTTCATTCACTCTTTTTTGATCACTTACTCCCTGGTATTCATTTTTACCTTCTTCATTCTATCTCTCTCTTTCTCTCCCTAGGGCTCTCTGTCTTTTGACCCATAGGAGGAATAAATCTGCATGATTTTCCTTCAGAAATGTCCCCAGATGTGGTGTGTCAGTGTGTCAGTGAGTCAGATTGTGGCGTGTCAGTGGGTGTCTCACTTTTTGGACACGTGTGTGTGCATGCATAAGTGAATGTGAATGTGTGTTGAGTGTTTCAATAGATAAAATAAAGGTGTGAATGAGGAATATTTGATATATATTCATGTTATGTTATTATGATAGTATTTAGTATAAGTGCCAAATAGAATACATACTTCATACTACTACATAATGCAGAAAGAAAGAAAGGAGGAAAAAAAGGAACAAATAACAGAAACTTTAAAAAAACTTTTGATTTTACTCTGTTTTCTGTCAAACATCCATCAACAAAGTGAAATATGTTAAATCTTTGCCACGATTGGATGTTGGTATTAATTTGACTCTCAGACACATGGTGGGTCCATCTTGTTTTAATACGAAATTGGTTGTGGTTTTATTTTATTTAAGTGCATACAATTAGTAATGTTAAACAAATTATAATTATTTGTGGCTGTAGTTTGTATTGCTTTAAACTATACAATATGCATTGTATTTCTCATATATTTCTAACCACGGTATGTTTATAGTGTATCATTTATTTTCCTTGAGGTATAAGTTGGGCAAGTGCAGAGAAATTGCATAAGCTGTCAGTCTCAGGCATGGTCTGAAAGCCTCAGGCTCAAACTAAATGTTCTGGGGTCTCATTTATAACCCTTGCGTACGCACAAAACGGGGTCTGAAAGAAGCGTACGGCACTTCCCACGGAAAAGTTTTGATCTATAAAAAAGAACTAGACTAGAATGTGTGCATCTGTATGGAAACTCTGACCCATGAACATTTTGGAGATGCAGGTGGTGAAGTGGTGGAGTGATGCCAGATAATATAAATGACATGCGAGAGGCATCATCACACGTATAACGATACGTCGGCACAGGAAAAACTCCCCCAAAACCCCTTTAACAGGGAGAGCAACAGAGAAGGATCCTCTATCAGGATGGAGAGAAGTACAATAGATGTCATGTGTACAGAATGAACAGCATAACAGAGTTATAACACATTAAATGAATATGGCACTTTTCTATTGTTAAAGATATAAACCATCTCAAACCTCAAATCAAATCTTTCTTAATATTTCATCAGCGCTGTCTTCTCTCTTCAGCGCCAAGAAGAGATCGAACTACCGACCCTTGTGGTCAGCTGAAGAAATTATCATCATCTGTAAGATAGCGTCAAATAGCGTTAAAGAACTGCAGAACAGAGCGTCAGTCATTTTCAATAATCTTCTAATACTTTGCATTCATCACCAAGTACAATATGAGTTTTCATTAAGTGTTCAATCAGGAGAGACTTGTTTAGGATTGAACAATAATTTATTATATATACATAACATTTGAATAGTGCAAAGTCTTTGGCGATTGGACTCTATCCTGAAATAGGATAATCAAGGGGCCGTGATGCCGAGTTCTGATAAGGCAGAATCTCCCAAAAAGATTATTTTATATATACGGTTAGAACTTGTGAGGGTGAGCTAACATGACTTGACCAGTGTTAAGAGAGGTCAAGTTAAACATATTAAAGGATAGAGTAAGGTCTTGAGGGACCGGCGACCAGGATATGGGGTCGCTATAGACCGCAGAACAGGATAGAGCAGATATAGATATACCAAAAGAAAGTAAGGTATAATTTTTAAAGATCCTGAAATTGATAGCAGGGTCTCAACAGACCTTCTATTTTTTGGAAAAGGAAAACAGCCACATTAGACCAGGAGAGGAGAAGCGGTTAGACCAGCAATTAGGAAGAGATCACGTTAGACCAGCAATTAGGAAGAGGTCACGTTAGACCAGTAGATACGAAACTGTCACCTTAGACCAGTAGATACAAAACGGTCACGTTAGACCAGTAGATACAAAACGGTCACGTTAGACCAGTGAGATTAATTAAATGATATGCCAATAACACCAGAACTGACATGAAAATGACACCACCACCAGTTATATGCATGACTTACCAGACAATTACTGCTTTAATGAGTTTGATTACTAGTATTGTGTTGAGGTCTGGGCGGATGTAGGCGGTGAAGCAGAGTGACGTCCCATTTGTTGCAGGGAGGTAGAGGAGATGCCTTGGTTTGCAGCCGAAGGAGCAGCCCCTTATTCTAAAAGATGCCCTGACTAATGCTGAGTTGATAAGTTGCTTTAAATGAGGATTAACTCTAAATTCGGTATCCTGAATTTATCTTGCATGACGTCTTTGGAAGAGGAGCACCCTCAGTTGATGATAATCCATCCATCCATCCATTTTCATCCGCTTATCCGGGGTCGGGGCGCGGTGGCAGCAGGCCTAGCAGGCCGAACCAGGTTTCCCTCTCACCGGCAACATGTTCCAGCTCGTTCTGGGGGATCCCGAGGCGTTCCCAGGCCAGCTGAGAGATATAATCCCTCCAGCGTGTCCTGGGTCTTCCTCAGGGCCTCCTACCAGTTGGGCGTGCCTGGAAAACCTCTAACGGGAGGCGTCCAGGAGGCATCCTGATTAGATGCCCGAACCACCTCAGCTGACTCCTTTCGATACGAAGGAGTAGCGCATCAACTCCAAGTTCCCTCCTGATGTCCGAGCTCCTTACCCTATCTCTAAGGCTGAGCCCGGCCACCCTGTGGAGAAAACTAATTTCGGCCGCTTGTATCCGAGACCTCGTTCTTTCGGTCACGACCCAGAGTTCGTGACCATAGGTGAGGGTCGGAACGTAGACCGCCCAGTAAATTGAGAGATTTGCCTTCCGGCTCAGCTCCCTCTTCACCAAGACAGTCCGATGCAGCGCCTGTTTTATTGCTGCAGCCGCATCGATCCGTCGGTCGATCTCCTGCTCCATCTTACCCTCACTCGTAACAAACCCCAAACAACCCCACACCCCCCACCCAACAACCACCCCCAACACCACCCAACACCCACCCCCCCCACACCCAAACCCAACACACCAACAACAACCACACACCAACACAAAACCCAACCCCAACCCACCCCCCCCCCCCCAAACCCCAAAAGTCACGAACAGGACGTGATAAAGGGCAGCCCTGGCGGAGGCCAACACCCACCGGAACGCGTCTGACTTATTGCCGAGAATACGAACACAGCTCCTACTCATACTCCCGCAGCACCCCCCACAGAGGGACCGTAAGGCCTTCTCAAGTCCACAAAACACATGTAGACTGGTTGGGCAAACTCCCAGAACCCCTCCAGTAGTCTTGCGAGGGTAAAGAGCTGTCCACTGTTCCAGACGGGAGGAATCGCACTGCTCCTCTTGAATCCGAGGTTCGACAATCGGTCGGAGCCTCCTTTCCAGCACCCTGGCATACACTTTCCCTGGGAGGCTGAGTAGTGTGATACCCCGATAATTCGAGCACACTCTCCGGTCCCCCTTTTTGAAAATGGGAACCACCACCCCGGTCTGCCAGTCCATGGGCACTGTTCCCGACCTGATGATAATGTCTCAGCTAATTATCACAACGGATGCAGTCAAACTGTGCAAAAGAGGGAGGCCAGTGGCTAGCGAGATGGCCAGGAAGGAGAGCAACTCTCGTTTTAATGTGTTCTCCTGCCGTAGCACGAGCCTCTGCAAATGCACCAGATTCTGAGTCTGAATGGAGCCATTTATACTTTATGCCAGGGTCACTACCAGGCCGACCATGGTCCTAACCAAGACGCCATTGTATCTGGAGCTACCACTGATAGATAACTAAGAATTATCCGATTTTGACAGAGCGCGTCTATTTTAACAGCCGCTTTCTAGCTTTGGCACTCGTACAGCGGTCCAAGAACCACCCCAACAATTACGTGCGTTATATGTCATCTCACATGATGCTACTCAGCTAATCGAAGCAGTGTATTCCTGATTAGCATTGAGAGACGGGGGAAAGAGAGCCAACAGGAGAGTACGTGAGTCAGAGAAGTTATCCACATGCGTTCTCCAAAGAGAATTTGGCCAACTTAACCAGAGCCTTTACCCGATAATGGACAGACTCTTAAATGTTCATTTTCCCCACGGCAGTTAAACCAGTGAGTCTCATAACCCCAGAGACTGTGCCAATTATTCCAAGAAGCAAGGTGAAGCGCCCCTAGGAGACAAAGCACACATTTTTGAGCAAATTTACCCACTCAATCCCACATGAAGGCCCAGAATATATACCTAATATATGATCAGAATCCATACATACACTCACTGCCCAACAACAACGTTACAGAACCTCAGCACACAAATCTCTTTTAAAAGATGAGAAAATACAATACCATGCTTAATTGACATCCCATCTCCCTAAATGTACTGAATTTAACGCTGAATTCATTCCTAAAATGAAGTACTTTATTTTGAGATGCACATTTCCAAAGCTTCTGTTTTGTATTTTGAATTTTAAATGCATCCTATTACTTGAAATGAGAAGAACCTTTTTTCTGAGTGAGCAGCTATTGAAATGTTCTTGCTTAAATACTCAGCACTGACTTGTGAGCAAAGACAAACAAGTGAATTTTCTTGAAATGTTTCTTTCTATCTATTAGAGCATTCAGATTGCCTTTAACCCAGCACAGTGTTTTAAATGAGAAAGTAAGACCCATGAATTAAAAACAAAACAATGGCACAGATTAAACACACACTTCAGACTAATGTGCATGGTAACCATCAAGTCAGGCTGCAATGCTTCCCAGTTAGTGAAAGTATTTGAATGCATGCATGTCTTTTTGACAGAGAATAACTGTTTATGTGATATAGATAGATGGATACATACTTTGAAATTGTGTATTCATGTGAATGTTCAAAAACATGCAAGTGAACTGATTGATGTGTGTGTGTGTGTTTGTGTGTGTGTATGTATACTTTATATATTTGGCCAAATTCAAAAGCCTGCTGTGTAAAATAGCAACTGGCGCGGCCTTGGGTGGACAAACTTAAACAACACACTGTTTTATGCAGATAGAGACGTGCAATCACACACACACACACACACACACACACACACACACACACACACACACACACAGTATTTTAAACTGCTGTCACAAAAAACTGTTTGACTTTAATGTGACTAGACTGAAGAAAATAATCAAAACACAACTCAAACCAGCTTCTTCTAAGTCTTATGAAATGAGCATCATCTGTTGAAATCCAAATATGTGCTCTGTGCAAGAATGGGAGAGGAAAGGATTATTGTAGATTGAAATGATACAGTGACTAGTTTGACATTGAAGTGCAGTGGAGTGAAGTACATTGCAGTCAACATATTTTCACTTCCAACACGTCAAACGCTTGGTCATTGCCCCTGGGCTTTAAACTATGATGCTCTATGTACTCCTCTCGCGTCAGTCAGGGACGGCGAGTCAGTTTCCACTTGCATGCATCGTGTCTTTTCAAAATAAACTTCCGTCTGCACAGGAAGTTAGGTTCAGGCAACAAAACTACTTAGTTATGTTTTGAAAAGGACTACTCACATGACTACCGAGTGACAAGCGAGTCACATGTCTAGCGACACAGGACAGGGACAGCAGTATCCTGGACGAAATGTCAGGTATTTTTACCCGTCCATCACCAGGTGGACCGCGTTGTTACATTGTGTAATTTCATCTTAATATCAAATATGTTTGAAGTAGCGAAATATTAAAATGTATTTGTCATAACATAATCATTGTAGCATCAAATAACTCCTTGCAATACGAGAGTGTTGTTAGGACTGCCGATTCCACTGAGCTCTTTGCAGATCATGGCGTTGGTTTGGTTGCCCGTATAACTGTGTCCCAACAGCTCTCTCCAACACCATCTTTTTGTTTCTGCTAGATATGTAAGTAATGCTTTCCTAACGCAGTCAAAATAATGATATATACTCACTGTCTACCAGACCTGATGGTATTACCAGAACCAACATCACCAGCTTGGAGCTGTGCAATCTCACATGATCTCTCATCAGTATAATGTAGTCAAAATAAATGGCATATGTATTTTACAGATTTAGACACACTCATGATGTGCTAGTTGAAATTTAAATCAAACCAATCCAAAAAAGTGAAGCTCACCTAAGTGCTTTAGCCAGACTTTGACTGAAGCAACCCTGTCTCCTAGGAATGACTTTGGAGTAGATTGTCTTTTACAATTAAACTACTGTAGGTTTTGGTGGAAAAAAAACATTGTTTCTAAACATCCGTGCAGTAATTATGTTTGAGTACTTTTATGTACTGCACTGTTCAAAGCGTAGGACTATGAAACCAGAGTCCGAGGGTTCACATATAGACTCAACATACAGTTGGGCTTTGGCACTTTGATTGGTATAAGGGGAAGATTGTGGTTTCCAATAAATGATAATCCACATGTTGTATCTCAAATCACTGCAGACTTATTTTGTATTAATCCATGCCCTCGTCATATTTTGCTGCTCGGGCAGAAGCACCCGGCAGCCTTTTTTCGTTTTATTTTGACACATACGGTTTGTGCGTTGTTCATATTGTGAAATGATTTCAGTTTAAGTTGAAATATGGTGGTTATTCACTTTATGCAAAAAAAACAACTTGGTTAGGTTTACAAACAAAATCCTTGTTCAGCTTAAAATAAGTAGGCTTGTGACATAATTTAAGCTACAGACGCTATGTCATGTGACTCAGTGACGTAGCATTACATGACATAACGCGTCAGTAAAAATAACTCAACTTTTGGTTTTCACACAAGACAGAAACACTGGTCCCCTGAGTAAAAGTCCTGTGTTTGTTCTACCCATCCACTTGCCAGTTGATTAACAACATTTCCCCATTATTTTTATAGAAAACATTAACGATCAGCATAACGTTTGGCTCACAAGAAATTGTCTGTTGCAAATAAGTAACGTCATGCACATATGTTTTTAAGAAAACCACAGCAGAGAAGATGTGAGATGATTATGTTGAAATCTGTGGTCTGTTTTGAGTCATATTGTCAGTCCATTCTTGTTCAGACCATTTCTACTCACAATATGTACAGCGGCAGTGCAATTGATGTGGTCACATGGAGGCCGAAGGCCGTCATTTTCATTTGAAGAACATTGGATCTACAAACAGCATACCAATAAAAAGGGCATTATGGACTTAAAGAAGTAAAAAAGTAAGTAGATAAGTATATAGCAATTGAAGGCCCTATGTCTGATCCCAACCACTGTTAGTCACCGTGCTGGGGCCTGTTTCACTTCATTTGCAACATGCAAGCTGTGATTTGCAACATGAGATAATTACCTGTCCCCTTTATTTTGACACGTCATTAATTAAAACAAACTACTTGCTACTTGCAACTATGAGGATGAGAATCAGAGAGCCATGTCAGACTTGCATTTCTATCAACAATATCAAGCTGACAATCATCTGTGAGATGTGACCGAGCCACCATTTGCAATATGTGTGTAAACTGTGCTCACAAATCGTTTGAAACAGGCCACACGTCATTCGGCTTTTCTCTTGGGGCCTCAAACACGTCATAATGTATGAATCAAAATGAGTTTAATTTTATTATTATTGAGCATTTTATTCCTCTAATAGAGAGGAAGTGAGATGACAATAATTTAAGGAAAGAGAGATGAAGCAAAGGTCCGCAGCAGGACTCTAACCCCATCCTTAAACTATTGCTTGAATTTTCAATTTCCACATCAGGTAACTGCAGTTTGAACACGTCTTTGGCTGTGAACGGCCAGATTACATCTCCAAACTCAGTTTTTATGAGGAAATTCAGGCCACCAAAATTCAGTTGAGGCAAATAATTAAATTATGTTGTTACTTGCAACCTCTCTCAATTCAAATTGCATTAACAAGTCAATCTAAAGGTTATTTATTAAAGGAGGTTATCTTTTGTCATGTGCTCATATGAACATTGATGTTTTTCTGGCTGTAATCATTTCGCCTAACAGGACAAACTACAACAGTTATGAACCCATTTTCTGAAAGTGAAGCAGGGATCTGAAATTGGGCAGCATGGGGGCTCAGTGGTTATCATTTATTGTATTTTGTACGAGGGGCTAGTTGTAGTTAAAGGTTGGCTAATTATCTTGGCGACTGTGACTCAGAGGCAGAGCAAGCCGTCTTCTAATCGGGGGTTCAATCCCCGGCTCCTTCAGTCCGCATGTCAAAGTGTCCTTGGGCAAATTACTGAATCCCAAACAGCACCAAAATCATTGTGCCATCGAAGTGTGAATGTGCATTAGTTTAGATCCTGATGAACAGGTGGCACCTTGAATGGCAGACTCTTCCATCAGATGTGTATGAATGTGTGTGTGAAAGGATGAATGTTGACATCTCGTGTTAAAGTAGTTGGAAGACTAGAAAGATGCTATATAAATACAAGTCTATTTACCATTTGGAAAGGGTTAGCTTAAAAGAGAAGGTGATATTCTTTACAGGTTTTTTTGCAATTACCAAGACACAAAAGCTGGTACTTGAGGAACTATTTAATTAAACCACTGACTCATATAGCCTTTCTATTGACCAGATATGCTGAAACATAAGCCCCTTTAAGCTAACTTTGAAATTGAAAACACTTTTTGCAAATAACTAAACATTATCTATATTAGACACGTCATTGACAACTAAAAGCCTGTGTGTTGTTTGCTAAACACTGCCAAAGAAATACCACACTCAATTAGCAATCACCAGCACCCAGAATGCACCTGTGAAAACATATTTAACCAGTTAGATCTCTTAGAAATCAAAGCTTGAACACTATCAGTAGGATTCAGGTTTGTTCTTTGTTGTAAACATCAATGGAGGCCAATTTTGGAGAGAAAATTTGAGAACTAAAATACTGTACTTAGTTTACAGTAACTATGTTCATGTCATCGTCAGTTACAGTAATGGTGTCTGATACTGTTATGAGTATTACAGCAGAGTGATATATAATAGTGTTTTATACTCAAGTCATACTCATACAGTCAGCAAGTTTTTATAATTTTGAATGAAGTGTTTACCTTTGCAAGATATGTTATATTTTTTGGAGTTTGGGTAAATTCTTTTGTATTTTAATGTAGAGTTTCCACAAAATGGCCTTAGTTTTAGAAATTGTGTTTTAGCAATTGCAAACAACTGTATGGTGTGCATGTGTGTGCGTGTGCGTGTGTGTGTGTGTGTGTGTGTGTGTGTGTGTGTGTGTGTGTGTGTGTGTGTGTGTGTGCGTGTGTGTGTGTGTGTGCATGTGTATCAGAGCCTGATATAGCTTATTCCTCCGTGCCATAGAGCTCCATTGTTGTCCAACAACTATTAAACACACATCAATGAGCACTGGCTGACATGTCCCTTCATTACCATGAACACACACACTGTAGTTTATTTGACTCAATCCCACATAAAATGTCCTGTTGCCACAAATACTCACTTGAGCACAAAATGTGTATAAATCTGCAGCTGCAAATAGTCTCTCAGAAATGCACAATTTTTTCCTGTTTGAATTTTGTCTTAACGCCCGTCTGTTTTTAAGAAATGACTGAGACTTTAAAAAAAAAAAAAAAAACTTGATATTTGTAATCCGTTTTTTAAGATTTACATGTTAAGGAGGAACAGATGAGCTAGAACGCAGATGAGGTAATTATTGAGCGACAGACTAACACATTATTTGTTTTAATGGGAGCTGTTGAGAATAAGAGAAAATAGAATACCTGCCTCATCCATAAAGGTTGACCCGGTTGAATCCGTACTTAGTTTTTATTAGATAGGGTTTTGAAAATATGGCGTGTGTTATTATGCATATGGGTGTCCTGCGATTTAACACTCTTATTTTAGCTTTCACACCATTAAATTCAGAGGCTATTATTGACATCCTATCATAATTTTCTCCACACATTTGTGTTGCCAAAACATCAGAAAAAAACTTCCATATGTCTAAAGTAGTATATACAGTGAAATATATATGAAATAAACACTGTGTACTGTTTTTATTGATCCTCGTCTGCATTACACAGAGAGATAAGAGAAGCTAATTACAAAGAGTCAAATTAAACATTGGTTACTCTGCATATGTTACCATATATTATTTCCTTTCCTTCTTTTTTATTTTGAAAATCAATATATTAACATTACACTGAGTGACTTGAAAAATAGCATTTATATGATGTAATACAATGCAATGCAATAGCTCTGCCATGAACTACGACTCACATAAAATGCTCAGTTTGTTGTTTGGCTACTACTTTAGTTGTTGGTGTACTTACTCAGTTCTATACTAGGTTTTTTGCAGTTGTGGTTTTGTTATATTGAATGAAATTAAAAGGTTAAAAGGTTAAAAGGTAAACATTTTGAAAATTTTGTTCACATCTACAGATGAGCAAGAATATTAGAAAAATGCATTTTAATACAGCACAAACTACACCCTCAAACATTATTCAAACAGAGCTCATTGTGCTCAATGTCATCTTTTTTTATATACAGTGTTTATAATCCTGTCAGAGACAGTTTTATATCTTAAACAGACAAACAAATGCATATTATTGAAATAACTTAATATATCACTCTGCAATACTGCAAAACTAGCTGTGCAAACCATTTATTTCTGAATGAAAAGTAATTTAGCTGGACTAGTGCAAATGTCTCTGTATCATTTCAATCAACACATTTTATCTGTGTAGCTGCACCAACTAAAACTCTTGATTTTAAATATGTTACATTAACTTTGGAGAAGTTAATGAGCAGCCCGGAGGAAACTCAGCTCTACCATGTGGTCATACAATTCCACACGTAAACACATGGGCAGATAAAATATGCACTTACTTTGTTTTCATTTGCACACACGTAAACCAAAGCCTAGAAACTCTGTAAACGTATTACTGCTATATTTTCCACGTTTATCTCCTGTTTTCTCTCCAGCACACTTACTTGCACACCAATTAGCTGCAGCCACACAAGGAGCACATGAAGAGGAGGAGATGCACTGATGCACGTCACATGTTCAAGTCCACTCTCACGGCAGAGTTCAATGAGCTCCTTAGACACAGTAGAAATTTCACACAGTATTACAGGACTGCTGTTGGATTGTATTTCAAAATAAAACATTTCATAATTCCCTGATCAATCATACAATATTGACGTAGTGTTATACAATTAAACAATACAATGTTACTTTGTGAAAGTTACACCCCTTGTCATTTGACATTATTATGATGAAATTGTCATCACATTGAATTGTTTCAGTACATTTTTAATCCAAATGTTTTATGGGGAGATTCAAAAGGGTGGAACTGTGTTTTTCTT